>DVZL01005078.1:0-12337 GCA_018236625.1 Lasaia peninsularis
AGGTGCTAAGCCGCTGACAGCTTTAAAACGTACCCGATTATCCAGCCGAGTGTACTTTACCCGGAGACAGACGGTCGGAATGATATAATTCATGCCTAGATGTATCTGATGTAGATACGTACCATTTATAATTATTTAAAAATCATTATTTTCATTTTGTTAACTTACAAGAAGGTTGCTTACCAAATAAGCTTGCCCGATTGATGATATTTAATTGCTTTTTCCTTACACTATAACATGACGTTATGTAATTAATGTAAATAGTGCGATAGCCGGTAAAAAATAAACTTAAACAAGACCTAAAAAGCGTGTTGGTCCGAGTCCTCTGTGCAGAATTGAGCAACTGCCTTCCTACCAGGCAGTTCGTAAGAGGCGAGCATAGATTAACTGGATCACTACCAACATGGCCAATGGTGGTAGAGTGCTTTTCAGCAACTCGACCGGGTAGGGGTCTACCGCCTTGCCAATTCCTGCCGCCATAATGTTGTGTTCCGGTCCAGAGTATAGGGTAACCGGTAGACTTGCACATAAGGCCATAAGGTAGCGGCGTACCTACAATATCTATAGGCCACGGTTGTCTCTTACCATTTGGAGACCCGTGTCGGTGTTCGCTGTCTTATCCCATAAAAAAAGCTGAGCTAATATTCTGGTATTATTTGATGTACATCATCAAATAATACCAGAATATTCGGCTGCTTCTACTACTTATAAGAAAGCGAATTTCAAATATGCTACTAATGCCTTGACTACATTTACATAACTTTCAATGTCAAAGCTTTATAAAATTCATAGGATTAAAAAAATAGATTACAAATTAATTACCTCAAAATTGCAACGTGCACTCGCGATTACTTATTTAAGTACATTTTTTATTCTCAATGTTGAACATCGTATATACATTTGAAGTAGAAACTCAGGCGTATGTTCTCTGTGTTGAAATAAAACCAAGTGAGAGCTCACTTTTAATTACTGACTGAAAGCCGGAAACGCAATATCGTGTCGTTTATAAAGCTTTTACACGTCATGATTTGTGTTTTGTACGCAAAAGAAAATCGTGGAGAGATGTAGCAGTATTTAGGAGTCAAAAATGGGCACAGACTAAAAATATAAGCTCTCATGTATATAACTGGCTATGCCCGCGACTTCTTGTGCGTTTGAATTTAACTACATAAACGTAGCCTAAGCTATGTAATAACATCAGCCAGAGAATCTCCCTTCAAAACCGGTTCAGTCGTTTTAGAGATTAGCGGGAACAGAGAGATAGACAAAAATTGTAAAAATATTGTTTTAGTATACCTTTTAAAACATACATATGCATTTAGTAAAAATCGGCTATTTTAATATTACAACATACAGACTCTTCGATTTTATTTACGTGTATAAATAATGCACAATCGAAGTAAGATGCTGCACAGTGCTGTCACCTACTTATATCTGACTGCACGAGTGACATAATCCAAAAATAATGTAAAAACGCAAAACTAGATTAGAAATAGCGGGCGATGAAGTCATCGCCGCCGACAAAGGTTTCTTCTCTGGTAGGTATATTTTGTAAATCAGTGTGCGAAAATTGTTCACTCGCGAGATATAATTATTGACTGATGTAATTTCCGTAGTAGATTTATTTGGTGATACCGTTGATACCCAACGTTCGAATGAGGGAACGTAATGACGCTTGAATGAACGATTGTATTTCATCCATACAATGATATTTTTGTTACAAACATTTTTAAATGAAGATCTTTCAAAGAAATCCTAAAAAAGTTAATGTTTTTATCAAAATAAAGAGTCCTTATAGTAAGGGAGGCTAGTATTCTAAATGCGTAGTTACTAGAACGTCATAGGGACTTAGGTTTGGGCTTAAAGTGAACGTCAAGTGACGTTTTTTAATTTATAGCAGTGGAGAGAGAATAAAAACTACAAAACTTGTTAGCGACATGCCTAATATGTTTCTGATGTCTGAAAAATGTATATCAGTGAGTTTGCCGTAATGATTTAAAACATGGATGAATTGTTTGGCAAAATTTTCTGACCCTCCCATTCCTTTCCGTCGCAGTTAAATTATCAGATTATTTAAATATATACTTATTGGCATATAATGAACTTACCGTATCTTAATTTAATGTCTTCGATTATATTTTCAAGACAAAAATGTATGCCGACTATTTTACACGGTTGGCACTATATATGCAGATTTTATATGTATAGTGAGAGATGATTACTAATGTTCAATGTACTCATATTATCATCATAATCTAACACGCCCGAGTAACTCTTCAAATCTCCTCTTGGGTTCCCCTACTATAAAGGTTGAGACTACAGCAAACATTTTAGAAAAAGCTTTTTATTCATGGTTTCATTTTTCTCCTTGTGTTCTTTTGAGTTGTTTTTTTTTATAAAAAAGTGACTTAAATTAAATACGATTCTTAAATAAAGCAATATTTTCCACCTTACAAGATATTTTTTATTTAATCGTATTTTATTTGATTAATATTTCAGTTTAAGTTTGCCCACTCGCCACGCGCCCAAGTCTTGCCTGATTCAAACTTACTCAGAAGTACTCAGGTCTATAAAATACCTCACTCAACCGTTGTGATGGATATGCGAGACACTCACTTGTCTTGTCAGCAAGGTCGAATGGAACCTTTTACATTATGGCGCATCTTCGCGGACAAATTTGGGTGTCACTTGCCTAGTGACGTGTGGCCATCGAACTACTCGTACTATGGCTACATGCTTTTTTTGTACAGGAATAGAAGACAAACCAATACATAAAAAAAACAAGCAGAAACGAACAATCTTTTTTGGTACACATTGTGTCCAACAAGCTAAGCTCAAACCCGATACTCGACAGTAGCGTGCACTAAGAGCGCCATGACCATGGCAGCCAATGACCACTAGAGTGGCTCAGACAAACCTGCTCATAAGGTTTAAAATCCCGACCCGATTCCTACCTACAACGTCTATGGTGTCTATAGGCCACGGTCGTCTCTTACCATCAGGAGACCCGAATGCTTGTCCGTTGTATCATTCCATAATGAAAAAAAAAAACAATTTTTAAGCAATGAAATGAAATTAAAATTATTTAGTATTTCAATATATATTAATTAGTATATTAAGTTTCACTATACCAACATATTATAGCACATTTTTTGTCAAACGTTTGTTCTCCACAGGACAGGCTCAGTCTAGTGTGGGGACCAGAGAATTGATAGATCTAACCTGGCTCTGCTAATAAATATTTTTATTTTTAGTTATGTATAAATATTTTAACAAACGTTTTATAATCAACATTAGTAAACTGTTTGAATGTGAATATTAATTTATACTGAAATTATTTTAACCATATCTACCACAAATTACCAAAAATAACCAACTAGAAAGCAGACCATATTTTAACGACACCAACGTCAGTAGAAGAATAAACTAGTAACTTATAGAATCTTACTTAAATATTCAACAAATGTACCTAATCTACAAGTGGAGTTGATACCTACCATAGCCGCACCTTTTCATACCCTTAATCCGTTAAATCCAGTCGAAATTGGATTACAGTTTGGAGTCTCATGTTGGCATTACAGGCCACCTTCAGTGAATATGAAGTTGACGTTTATTTTTTGCTACGGTCTGCTTGTTTGCCTTCTAATAAAAAAATTGCCAGACAGCCTAAACTCTTAAGCATGCATAATATTAAATAGTATTCAAGGAACAAAATCTTAGAACATCGTAGAACGTTGTCAACATCCGAATTTATTAACTTTGCCTTAATGATACTATCTCCGCGAACTAACTAAACAAAGCTTTGAAACAAGACATCCGAGTGTTCATATGATTCAAACACGTTAATGACTTTAATTAACACGCTATGACACAAATTACAGCATCTTGTTCAAATAACGGCAGCAAAATTATAGTGATGGGCAAAGTGTGGACAAAAACAACACCAAGACTAAAATTAACACAGTTTAAAATGTCTTGATCCTGATTTTACTCATTCGAACGGATACTTAAATTTCTTTTATAATTTTCCTTATGTATCTCTGACAAATATTTTAAAGGCGTGATTGTGTTTAAGTACATAATAACGAATATTTATTTTTTGGTCTTTGTATTTTAATTAGTTCTGGCTTCTGGTTCTGTCGGTGTGAATATGATCTTGTTCTGGAGAAAACTGCACAAGGGTCTATGACACCGGTGCATTTGTATGAAGAGAGAAATATATGTGAAGAAAGCTAGGCAAGTATGTAGGGATCGTGACATTTTACACTTGATACTCTCTTCCTACCACACAAGCCTAGGCCAAGGCCTAACCTGAAGTTTTGAAATGAGAAAAAGTGATTGACTCATATAAATGTACAAGCCAAACCCTTAAGCCTAAAAACATAAAATTTTACACACGCACACTCTAATGATGTATATGTCCACGACAGAAAGATTTTGCAAAATTCATCCCCCAAAGGTCACCGCAATGGACCCCCATTCAAGGTTGAATTTAGTATGAACTAAATAACTACTAGGATTAAATACCTTCAATAGGAAAGCGTAGAGGCATGCAACAGCTAGTATTATGAGTAAAATTAAAAACGTTTGGCAATATGTAATAAAAAATTGCAATATAGATTAGTCTGTATTTTACCTAACTCAGACGACAAAGCTTAATAAAAGCCTTATCATATCGCTACACGAAACCAACCTGTCGTCTACCGTCAATGTTCCGCGTTTACATGGATGTACTAAATATAATATATGTACAGGTACAAGTAAACAGAATTGGATTGTCTGTTTGCAATATTATAATAACCGCTTTTTACTAATCGCATATATAAGTAGACACGGTACATGTAAAACACGGATGTGTAATTTTTATCTGCCTGTTTGTCAACAAATATGTTGGAGCTAATCTCTGGAATAGCTGAACCGATATTGACGGGATTCGCTGGCAGGTAGCTAATGCAATAAGGAGTAACCTAGTTAACATTTATTTTAGTATTATGCAAAATAATTAAATATAAACGAGGGCGAAGTTGTGGTCATAGCTAGGGTAATATATAATCAGATAAACATATTCATATTTAAATGAAAAAATATTTATAAAATAGGTGTAATTTCTATAAAAGCAAAAATTGCGTTTCACCAAGCGCCAAGGAATAAGACTATACGAATAAATAAAATAATGTTTTTAATCAAAGTTTTTTATAGTAATCAAAACCAAATAAGTCGTAGGATTTCTTGATTTCTGGAAATACACACCGCCTGTAAACACTGATGACGTAACCATTTGGCTGTGATCATAAACCTTTGTAAGTTTATCATCTACGCTGTCCTCGATATTATAATACAATAGTGGCATGATCTTCTGTTATGATGAAAGCAATACATGAACAGGCACCTATCCGGTGCGTATTGTTATGTTAGTCGTAAATAAACCTTTTATACAATTTAAGTTAGTTGATCTGTTTTTCAGTAGATCCCGAAATCAATGTGCTTCTTTAAAAATCTGTGAAAAAACAGCAAAATTTTTTAATTATACCAACATCTTCTACCACAATGTCATGTGCATATATTTTAAAACATAATTTATATTAATTTATTATTAAACTATATATTTTATACCAATTATCTATAAATATTATTATTTATAGATGATAAAATAATTGTTGCCGTTACCGCAACCTAAATAATATGGATTGAATGATAACGCGCAATGAATGACATTTATTGCGCGGGTCGTGTAGTTTTTTGTATAGGAGTCCCATGAAATGTTTACTTTATTCTGTATTTAATATTAGTCTTTATAACGGCAACAGAAATACATCATTTATGAAATTTTCAAGTGTCTAGCTATCACAGTTCATTAGATAAAACATGTTGATAGAAAGACAGACAAAGAGACGAACAGACATACGAACAGCGGAGTCTCAGTAATAAGGTCCTCATTTATTTGACAACCCAAAAAATTAAAAATTAGATTCAAAGGACAAAACCAGCGAATTGTTGTGAGTGATTGACAAACAAAATAGTAGTGTGGTATTTATTGAAACTACTAACAAAAGATTATTGTAAATAAAAAATGTATTAAATTTAGCAAATAAGCCACATCTAATAAAAGTACTCGGCGTAGCTATTTGTTATTCAGTATTGCTACGTATTTATGGCGTAGCTTTAGAATTCGCTGTAGCAAAATATTTCCTAACAGCGTACTACGGCCTTGCTACGGCATACAAAAGATGTAGAGACGGATAATAAAATGCTCATATTTTGCATTGAATTATATATTATGTACTATGTACGAAGCCTTCATTTAAATAAATTGTCAAAAGTTGTACTATTTATAGTTCGTATATGTATTTATGTTATTATGAGTGCTTTTGTCTGTGTTATAGTCCATATATTGTAATATAATAGTGTGTTTATGATTTAAACTGAAGCTTTTTCGAATTAAGTAGTTGTTAGTGTATTTTGTAATTTTTTATCTTTTTATTAGAGACTAGCTGCTCGGCCCGGCTTCGCACGGTTGTTCGTAGTTACACATAATGACAGCAGCGCCACCTACCGAGTCCAATGGTATTTTTAAATCATACAGGAAACCATCGAAATATCCCAACCCAACCCAAGTTATACCCAAGTTATCACTACATATTATAAAACAAAGACACTTTCTCTGTCTGTCCCTATATATGCTTAAATCTTTAAAACTAAGCAACGCATTTTGATGCGGTTTTTTTTAATAGATGGAGTGATTCAAGAGGAAGGTTTATAAGTATATAACACGTATAGTACACCCGTCTGAAGCCGGGGTGGGTCGCTAGTGTGAAACCAATAAATACGGAAAGATAATTCTTACTGCCCGTTTCGGAGCCCATTTAATACAAACAAATAAACAATTAAATAATTCCTATTATATCTATTAGTATAGATTAAAGTTGTTTACTTTTTTTATTTCTTTAAATATATATTTTTTCAAATGTTCATGCCCTCGCATTGGGCAATTTCCTGTAAAGATAGTGTGATGTAAATAAATATTAATAGTCTATCTTGTATATGTATTACGTATTAGTATGTGCTAATTATGAACGTTATGTTTTATTTAAGAACTAAAATAAAATATATATTCACAAATCACTGTGTATATATTTTATATCTACATAGTCATTATTTTATACGCCATACGCCATAGATTTCTTAGAATCCAGAGATGTAGTACAAATAAAAAAACAACTTTTCAGCTTTTTATATATACAAACAGTATCGCCGAGTTATGCGTAAAGTAAATTTACATGTAACCGTCGATCACTGAGCGTCTGTGATTGAATATGGACGGATTGAAATTCCGGAACAGGACATCGACGTACATCTCGTAGTTTATATGATTTGATATCGTTAATAATAATGATACAGTACAAGATACAAATTTTTATTAGTCCATCCATTACACTCAAGTTTTTCAAGATTTACAACTAGGAAAAAAATGGAGGATAGCCTTGGTGGTGTTGCGGTACGCGCTTCAGCCTTCCATTTCAGTAGACTTCAAACCCCTCTACGTACCAATGAGTTTATTTAAGTAGATTTTCTGAATACTTTTACGGTAAATTTACCCTGGGTAGAGAAATAAATAAACAAAAAAAGTGTTGTATGTGTAGTGTGTAAAAAAGTGTGTTTTACAACAATATAATTTATTATTTTTTTAAAGCTAAAACTCAAATGTACCTAAAAGTACAATAGATAAATATAAGATGATGTCGATATCAAAGTCGCTTCACATTTCAGTCAATCCTTATGTGTGTATATGTTTAAAACGGTGATTTTGATGCGGTTTCTTTAATAGATAGAATGAATTCGTGCGAAGCCAAGACGATGGCTAGTAATAAATAAAATCTACAAAAATGTAGTGTTTGTTACATTTATTGTAAAAAAAAGTAAGTACTCCTATTATCCCCGAAGGGGTTGGCAGGGGTCTACTAGAATATCCAGGATCGTAAGTCCAGAAGATTTACTAGAACACCCACTATTAGCCAAGGTACCAGCGCCCAAGATGTGATAGGTGGCAAGCCTATCGCCACTTCAAGCACATTCTAAACCCAATCAGACAACCCTCAGAACGATCTGAAAAACATTAAGAAGCTTAGTAATATAGTTGATTAACACTTATAGTACAAGCACGTAATTCGCTTACTTTTGGGTTAGATTAATTTTTGGAAGTTGTTAAGGGACATTATTATTTTTATTATTTTACAATTAGATATTATTAATAAGTTCGATTTGAGAAGTAATCTTTTAACTAAAATGAGGTAGGTATCAACATTTAATAGGTACCTTCGCTAAATCCGTTGTTCAAAATTTATTAAAGTCGCAGTATTACATACCTACACATAATCTTTCCCTCGATATTATATTCCAGACTACGGCTTAAATATAATCTAATGAACAAACACGCCAACAAACGGAGCGGAGTCTTATGTTTGTTTTGAGGGTCTTACCTGCGCCCGTCGTGTAGGAACTTCACAGTCAAAAGATATTACCATAATTCCAAATACGTTCCTCAATGTAGCTATTATTTTTAAACGATATAAAAAAGAGTTTCTGAATTCAACTGATTTTTATATGTTACCTCCAAACTTTTTACTGGAACAACCAATTGCGAAAAGGTATAATTGTATCTGTTTTTCAAGTCTGATCACAAAGAACCTTAATGTAAGGTACATGTTATTTATAAAGTTTTGAAATTATTATATATCATTTTTTTATGATTGACATATATGTATTGTCTGATAAATCTTTGGTCAAATGATATATTAGTCGAAGTACCAAGTACCAACCACATGTCCGTTCGCCGTAAACGTTGCTTGCGCCTGGTTTTAGCAATCAGCTTATATCGCCCATCTGTATAATATTATTTCATAACTAGTGGACTTTTTAACCGTGATGATCCGAGTACGGCGACGAAACTGAATAAAAAACCCAAAAATAATCGATGGAGCCCCCATCGATTATTTTTGGGTTTGGCCATCGCCATTTTAAATTTAAAATAAATATAAATAAGTATAGCAATAATTAAGTAGTTCATGTAATGGAAGCTCTGGACGGATTTTTTTCGGGTTTTTTTATTAATTCATAGAATCATATAAATTCTTTAAATCGGGAATTTGACAATTATTTGGTGTTTTTTGTTTGTTTTCATTTTATGTGATATGGCTAGTGCAGTGCAATATTTTTTGTTCTTTTATATTTCCTTTCTACAGTGAAGACAGTCGATGCCGACCACTTAGGGATCTTAAAGTCACACATATTCTAATCCCAAATCTTAGGTATAAAATCAATTTAAAAGGTTTCAATTCCCTCCTGTGGCACTCTAAAACCGCATAAACAATGAATCCCGGCGAATCCCGTGACAATAGCGGCGGGAAGCGCGCTGAGAGCTATTGTTTATCCCAACGCGTGCAATGAACATGATGGGTTGAACATGGACACACGATAATACGACAACTAACTTCTATTTGTTGCTCAGATTTGAGATAACAGTTATATCGACATATAGCTTTTATATTCGACTGTGAATAACGGTTTTTTAGAGTATATTCTGCAAACATGTATTTATTTGGTATATTTTTATAAACTTTCTTGTACTCTAAAGGGATTTATCGATTTTTATAATGGGTTTATCATAAAAAAGACGTAACTAGCAAACCATTGGCGATACGCACTGATAAACTTAAAGATGCATATTCAAATCGCAAACATTGCGTATAAAAATCAATTTAAAAGGTTTCAATTCCCTCCTGTGGCACTCTAAAGACCGCATATACAATGGATCCCGGCGAATCCCGTGACAATAGCGGCGGGAAGCGCGCTGAGAGCTATTGTTTGTCCCGACGCGTGCAATGAACGAGATGGGATGAGCGTGGACGTACGCCACTATGACAACCGACTCCTAAATATACTTAGTTCCGATTTAAGATAAAAACTTGGCAACATTTTGAATATATTCGTAGCTACACGCTACATTGGTGCGGGTTGGTACTTCTGCGGGGGAGCGTGTGCTATGATTATGAGATTAGATGACAAAAAAGCTGACGAATATCTTGATGAAGAAGCATGCAATGCCTATATACACCGAGGACGTTAATGGTACATTCACATCTTGAAGCTTGGATATTTTTTTATGGAATAAGGAAGCGAACAAGCACTGTGGCAGGTATGTTAGGTTGTGTATCCCTGCGTATCTGTGTGCGTGCCTGTTGTGTATGTTTCTCTTACATTGAGTACTGACTACCCTACTTTAAAAACTAATTGCTTAGTATGAAACATTCATAGAATTAATTTCGGTGTTGTGCACAAGAACTCCAGTATGTTATCCACCTGCCCCTGTTCACAATCGCAATACAAGGCAAAGAGTTAAATTTTATCTGAACTTTGTTGTTTACATGAACCAAAGCTAATAGGATTCCCTTCACGCGTCTTTCGAACTACATAACATTGGAATTCACATCCTAAAACTGTATTTCCGGAAAATTGGGACGTTTTTATAGCAAAAGTTAAATAATAGGCTTCGTATAGCTTAGTAAACTCCCATTCATGACTAAAATATAAATGTAAAATTATTTCCTACAAAAAAATTAAAATTACATATTTTCAAACGTGTAATGAGATTTTTTTTGAATCGTTCATTGACCAAGCGCAACGCTCAGGTTTAATTCCCGACGAGGGTAGGTATTTTTTGATATTTGTAAATATCTATTTCCGGATCTGGATGCTTGTTAAATTTATTCTGGTTTCAATTTTAAGTATTTCTATGTATTAGTATCGTTGACTAACACCCATAACACAAGTTTATAATCTGCTATCTTTGTTTATATATAATTCATAATTTAATGAATTCACTTGGCTGTAAAAAATAGGGTCTGAAGTTATTAGTTATAAAAAAAGTGTAAAACTATTCATAATGACACTTCAAATCGAAAACTAAATTTAGGGACACTATATCCCTGTTGTCATGTATGATACTCGTAATTTGACTACATCGTAACAAGTACCTCTAGAATAGTACAGTCGACATCATAGGTATATTAGATAAAACTTAGAAAAATTACTCATGAATTACTAATAAAATATTAATAATGTAATATTAAATAAATAAAATATAATATTAATTTAATAATTATGCCATTTTTGACCTTCTTTCCCTTTTTGACACATAATTACTATGAATTATAGACGCTTTTTGTAATTCAATAACATTTCCTTCGTTTTAGATTTTTGTTGATATAACATAAAATAGTTATACTATTTATTATAACTCAAGAATATACTAGTTATTATAACTCAAGAACAGCTAAACCGATTTGGCTAAAAATTAGTGGAGAGGTAGCTTAGAATCAGGAGAAGGATTTTATCCTGTTTCGTTCTCATGAAATTTCATGTGCATATCGGTTAGATCTGAAAATAAGACATCTACTTTTCATACCCCTAAGTGCATGTGGTACGAAGTTCGCCGGGACTGCTAGTAAATAATGATAACTAAATTATTTCGTACTTACATTCTTTACTGTTAACCGTTCCGATATCTTATAAAGTTTTTTTCTGAACTGTACAATAATCACAAGTAGTACAAGTGCGGTGGTTTTGTGTATAGGGTGAGAAAATTAATACGACTGTATCAGAACATCTTACTTCTGCTCGAATATGGCAGTAAAGTGCTTTTACGAGTGCATAATTTCTAGCGAGATTGCAGAGTGTCGCTAGTGTCGCAATCCTTATTGAGTCAACTTTTCGGTGTAGTTACGAGAAAAACCTTGTCTTATATCCACAACTAAAACGTTTCTTCATAAAGGACGTAGTATCTTTATAAACATGCAAATATTACTTTACATGTTTAAGATAGTAAAAATGTTATTTTTTACCCAAAAATAAAAATTAGAACTACATTCGAAAATAATAGAAAAATAATTGAATTAGCATAAGTTTTACAGCTTCAAATATAGACGTACAGGTGTACATACATATTACTGGTTGGTAATTTATTATTATTTACATTTTACAGAATCATCAGGGCTCGCCGCTGTGGTCGAGTAGAGTTTACATGTACGACTTTGATTCCCCGTTTCATTTTTTGGGTAGGGCAACTTGTTCTTATAGTTTCTTCAGTTTAAGTGAAAAACATCTTCTTCTTCGTCTTGGCGTTAATCCCGGTTAGAACCAGGGTCCGCCTTCCTTATTTTCTTCCTCCACTTGACACGATCTTGAGCATCCTTTATCGTCAAATTATTGGCTCGCATATCAACCTTCACAACGTCAAGCCAGCGCTTCTTTGGTCTTCCTAAAGATCTTTTGCCAGATACAC
>DVZL01005079.1:0-12336 GCA_018236625.1 Lasaia peninsularis
AAGACGGCTCTCGCGATGGTAAGACACAACCGTGGGCTATAGACACCCTAGTTGTTGTAGGTGCGTCGCTGTCCTGTGGCCGGGCTGTTAGGCCTGGTGTGCAAGTCTATCGACTCATCACGATTACAGCACTTGATAACTAGCCTCTTACGAGCTGCCTGGTAGACAGGCAGATGGTCTATTCTACGCAGAGTACCCGGACCAAAGAGGGGAGAAAAAGTTGATAATCTAATTCTATTGCAGGAAAATTCGGACATATATGACTTTGAGTTGTCACCAGCGGAAATGAACCAACTGAAGAAAATGGACAAAGGGGAGGATGGTCGTATATTTAACTTCCTGTTTGGGAAAGGCGTGGAGAAACACCCGGAGTACCCTTTTAAGTTATCTCAAGCGGGTGCTGATTAATGAATATTCCATTATTACAAACTATTTATGGTCTTATCATTTTTACTCGACCATGTTAGATGGAATATCACGTGAATTCGACCAAATAGGTACTGAAAGTAATAAAAGTGCGAGTCAGACTCGCGCAGAAGGTTCCTTACCGAATTAAAGTTATTTTTGCTTTACTGCGGTGAACGCAAGTGAGACAGGATAATCGTATTCCAACTGTCTATTTAGCTTGGTCGGCTAATAAAGTAGTAGTTATTAGAACAATAACCTGATATTCTATAGTTTTCATCGTCGGCACTTTGTAAAACTTCATTACGATTATTAAAATACATCACTATTATTTCGGTACAGCAGTGTCTATAGCAACTTAAGGTATGATAACTTTACATAAATGTATTTATATGTAAAATTACTGTGTGTAATAAATATTCTATTATTTACACTTCAAAAACTATTAATAATAGACCGAAATAGTGTATATAAGTATTTTAATAATCGTAAAAAATCCGATATTCTAGTCAAATAAATCTATAAGATGTAGTGCGAATGTTGATTTAGCATGGCTATTAGATTAATGCTTAAAGCAATTATGTTATAGAACACAGGAAATTTCATGTGATATTAACGTATGTAATTTATTTAATAAAATAAAACCAAAAGACAAGAATTTTATTGATAAACATTGTATCTTATTGAATTTATTAAGGCACGGTAATCTTAACATTATCAACAATACAAGAATATAAAAATGTTAAAAAGGTAATAGAAAAAGCCCTATTTAAAATTAATTCCAAAATTATATGAATAGGCGTCGGTATAATCTGTTTTGATGTTAAAAAAATAAAAACCTTGAAGCTCAACTATGTTTCATCAAAATCGGTCAAGTAGTTGAGATGTTTTTCAGTAAAATGTAATGGTATTTGTTTAATGGAGTAAAATATACATTATCCTACTTTCCAGACCGGAGCACGAAAGTGGTGAGCACTGACGTTATGACAACTGGAAAAGTACTAGAAGGATCACATTTAGTATCACGCGGGTATATTGTTAGTTCATATCTTTTGCTCCCTTGCCTTAATTATGGGTTTAAGAAAGTCGATACAGCATTTTCCTCTGCAGCCGGTGCTGAAGTTCCCCGCGTCGTATCATCGTGTGGATGACCTTCAGAATAGCCCTTTCTGGGTACTTTTGTCGGAGGAAGTCTTGAATGATGGTTTGTTCCGATACTTGCGAGCCAACTGCGAATCTACGCTTGAGTTGCTTCTCTATCCGGGAGAGCATTTCGTGGTCTTCCTCTGTGGTAAAACCTTCGGCACCTGTAACATTTTTATATGTATCATAATTTTTAAATGAATATATATTATTTATTTAAAAATGTATGCACAAAGGTGGACTTAATGATACAAGACATTCTCTACCAGTCAATCCAATTCAATTAGACATTTAACATGAAGGGCACATAATGATTAATTAAGTCTAATTTTTGTTTATGAAATTACATAAAGTTATACTTATAAATCTATACAAATAAATAAAATTTGAGTATCTGTAATATCAAAATAACACCTTTTTATTAAATACATAAGTATGTTTACGCGGCACATATACCGAAACAATCTTTTTTTAAATTTTTGTCTGGACCGATTTTGACGGGACATTAAAACGTACATACTTAACTAATTATTACTTAACTTTCAGAGATTAGCGGGTACAAACAGACAAACAAGCAAAAAAGCATTTAATAAAAAGGGGTTATTTTAATGTTACGTACAGACAATCCAAATTTATTTATTTGTATCGCTAACATACATTATAAACGTATGCGAATTCGGAGCGGGTATCTGGTATTACAATATACCTTGTGTATTTGAGTATTACCTGCTAAACTGCCAGTGTTAGCTGCGTCTAGTGTGGAGACCTGGAACAAGCGCAAGGCCTCGGTGACGTGGGCCTCCGTGGCGAACGGCTGCAGCTGCATTTTGGCCAGAGATTCTGATATCCTCACTATGGCTTCTAGTTGTCTATAAAAATATATGCAGGCTATTTTGAAAACTTGACTTTTTTATTTAATTTTTGTGCAGAAGTAAAACTTTGATTTTTTAGTTATTAGATCTCAATATTCTAAAATATATTATGCCATATTTCATACTCCAGCGTGAAAAAATGTTTGTAAAAACGTACAAAATTTTATTTCAAGAAAATGTATGAAAGAATTTCTTACGTATAATAAAAGCAGGAACTTTTTATAAAATTATGTTTATACCTTTTACAACTTGAGATTTAAATTATTATAAACAGCCTCATTTATGCGAGTAGCAATTATCAATGTGGCCTTTGGTTTATGTTATGTTTTTTAATAAGAATATTTCATATTGCGCGACGTTTTCCAAGGGTAGTGTTGTATAATAAATAAAAAAGTAAGTATATTAGTGAGGAAATATGAAATATAATATACACTATCTTTGTAGATAGCATTGCTTTGCTTCAAAGCAATTTTTAAGACGGGATTTGGTTTTGTTTTACCAACGTTTTCTGTTTAATATTAATTCTGTTACAAGAGCGTCAGAACTTTTGCTTGCCGAGGGAGTAGGTCTGAGAGGTAAGTGAAGAGAAAAGAGAAGTTGTTAAATATATATTGTTGGTTACATATAATACGGCGTGTATTTTTAAATAAATTTGTCTGCTTTTTTTTAAACAAACATACAGTAAATATCCTGACGCCCATATCTCCGAAGTAGTAGGCAGCGATGCCTAATATGCACCTACAATTAGCCGACGACAGTTGGTTGATGACAGGTGACAAATCCTACGCCATATCGAAGGTTCCACGCTGGTCACTACACGCTGGTGTTCTTACGACGTTTAGGTACGTTTACCATGACAGTACTCAGAAAATTTATTTAAGTTAGAAAAACTCATCGGTACATGGCGTAGTTCGAGCTTGGACTAGGGGCTCAGTAAGAAGTACCTTCACGCCTATTATCACCGAAGGGAAAGGCAGAGATGTGCTATTGTATCCACAACTTTTGAGTCCAATAGATACACAAAGAACTAAGAGAACTAAGAACACCCACGATTAGCTAAGGCACTAAGGCCGATGATGTGATAGGTGGCAAGCCTATCGTCACTTCGGGCACATTCCAATCCCGGGCAACGTAATGTTTACTCAGAATAATCTGAAAAACATTTAAGAAATGTTGCCTAACCTGGGAATCGCAATCGGGTCCTCACGCGACTAAAGGTCTTAACGGGCGACAGGCGTACCGTCACTCACCGTACCGATAATAATTAATAATACTAAAGCGCGTAATACGTGACGTCACCTGACGGTGATGGGTATGGCGAGGCGCGCGCCGGGCCGCGCGGGCGCGCGCATGAGGCCGTAGCGCGCGGCGAGGCGGGCGGCGGCGGGCGCGCCGAGCCGCGGGCCGCAGCGCGCGCGGCAGTACCCCGCGAACCGCCGCACCAGCGCCAGCGGCAGCTCGCCCGAGCTCTCCGCGCGCTCCGCCGCGTGCCCGCCCATGTGCACCGAGATTATGTGCTTCGCTAGCGTCTGGCGATCACTTCATAAATTATACTAGCCGTGCCCGCGATTTCGACCGCGTTTTTTTTATATATTTTTAAAATAGTAGCCTACGCCGTTTCTTATTACGTCAGCTATCTGCCATCGAAAGTCCCGTCAAATCAGTCCAGCCGTTTCAGAGACTAGCGGGTAAAAACAGACAGACAAAAATTCTAAGAACTGTTTTGATATATATATCTTGTAAAAATACAAATACATTTAATTAATATGGAATGAAAATATTCTATATTTTCCATATTGTATTTTTAATATGAACACATAGTTGTACTTTTTGAAAAAAACAAGTGTGATTTGATATCAAGTACTACTTAATAACAAGTTCTGGTTGGAGTTTTGTAAAAGTTGGACAAAATTATAAAATCAAAAATAATACTCACAATATCTCTATTTTGGTCATGTTCATCTTTGACAATAAATATCATGTCAAATCTGGATAAAATGGTTGGCATAAAGTCAATGTTGTCGTCGGCTTTGGTGTCGTCCCACCGACCAAATACAGAGTTAGCCGCTGCTAGCACCGAACACCTGGAATTCAATGTAGTTGTGATGCCCGCCTGTAATAATGAAAAGAGAAAAACTGCATATTAATAAATAGACCTAGGCCACGGAGGCTAAACTAAACTACGTTGTTTCAAAACTCATGACGTTTTTTGATCATACAATAAGTTGTGAAATAGCTAACCAATATCTAATAATAATTTCTAATAATCTAACCATTTTCTAATAGTAATTTCTTAAAGGGAAAACAGTTAACGTTTACTAAACGCCGTCTATACATATCAAACGCCAATACATTATTTTACCAGTAACCCCAAAAAGGAACAGGATAATGGCGAGTGCTATCTTTATGGAACAGGAAAAGGCACTATGGTGATAACAATCCAGCGAGTCATGAGCTAGTCTAGATGGATAATAAAGCATTACTAGATTATTCTAACAGTAGATAACTAGATAGTCATAATATTATGTATACGACAGAACAATTAATATCTTCTAACTCATATTAGATTAAGGTCAACATATAACAATAATCTTTATAAAATTAATAATTACTAACTTTTTTCCGCATCTACGCTAGCGTAAAGAAGTCATTTGGTCCTATTAATTAAAACACAATTTTTATTTCCCCTTGGATTGAATATTAAAAAATCCTTTAGTGAATATCTAGGTACGTCTTTAGAGAAATTGCATGTTTCTAGCCGTAAGGGTATGACCTGTAAATAGATAAATTGTAGGCACTGTAGACACATCAATCAATCAGTTTTACCTTTTATATAGACCAGCTGAGCCCGCGACTTTATACGCGTTTATATTTAATTATTTTATTATATAAATTTCTAAAAGCCTAAGCCATACCTTATTACATCATCTGACTGCCAGTGAAATCTCCGTCAAAACCGGTCCAACAGTTTCAGATATTAGCGGGTACAAACAGACAGACAGACAAAAATTCTAAAAAAATGATATTTTGGTATATTAAGTATCTTATAAATATACATATGCATTTAGTCAAAATACCTATTACATACAGACATACCAATTTTATTTATACGTTTAGATAAATTAGTATAAAGCATACTTTAGCAATAGAAATAGTCTGTTGCTCCATGGCCTCGTGGATGGCAACTCGGTCGTCCTCTCTCATCTTGTCGAACTCGTCGATACACACGACGCCGCCGTCCGCCAACACCATCGCGCCACCCTCCATCACGAAGTTACGCTGGCAACACAACATATCGTTTAAATATGCTAACATGATAAATGCGTAAATGTTTATATTTATGTATGTACCGATTAAACGTTAAAACAGTTAAATCGAATTTTGCACGCAAATAGACCTTATAAAAGGACCGGCTAATCCAGGTCTTTTGTTCTTGAGGAGTTGAATAATATTCGAGCAAAGCCGCGGTCAACTACTAGTTAAATAGGGATATATCCCGAATCGATCGAAGTAAATAATATTGTATTTAAGTAATAAGATGTTTCCTCACTATCAAATTTCAATTTTTTTTTGCCGCGACTGAACTTAATGATATTCTTTAATTAATTAAAAAAAAACAATGTATGTAATTTTATAATAGACTTAAAAGATTATCTACTTCCGAACTATGTGACTAATTATAGGACTTCACAATATTAGTTTTGTGCGAAACTCAAGTTGTCCAAAATGACAACTAGATGTCGCTGTATATTTTTATATCGCGCTATTATTTTGTACAGTTCATTTTATATAACCGAGTTTTTACTATGTTATTATTGAAATCGGTTCAGTAGTTTAGAAAGTTTTTGTAAAAGCCTTTACAATGCCCTTGGGTATGTGAAAGGTTAAAATTGACAATAAAAAGTTTGATTTCGACCTTGACATTGCAGTTCTTAGGGTATTAGATTTGATGCTTCACGCTATTTTTATACTAGAGGCCGCCTGTGACTTTGTGTCCGCATGGAACAATCTACATTCTGTATCATATTGTCTCGCGCGGAATAAAACGTAGTCTATGTGTTATTCTGGGTCTTCAGCTACCTACATACCAAATTTCATAGTAATTAGTAATTGGTTCAGTAGTATTTGCACGAAAGAGTAACAAACATCCATAAATACATACTCACAAACTTTCGCATTATAATATCTATAGGATTGAATGAAGCCTGTCTTTTAATTAGTATAAATTCAAGAAAAATAGGTCCAGTAGTATTAGCGTGATGTGGAAACCAAAAATTCTGAAAAATCATAGATAGCGTCATTTTAATATCTATATCGTCATTTTAATATTACATTTTTACTTAAGATGGGATTGTAACTCTTGATTATATAGTCCAATTTTATAGGATTTATTCATATATTTCTGAAATAAATTAATATTTATTTGGCTTCCCAAATAATCATTATAAAGCTTAAATCGTTTTTTGTAATACAAGATAGTGAATGCGTAGATGGCTCTCCTGTATGATGGTAAGATACAATGTGGTTTATAGTCAACATAGGTGGGTAGCTGCTGTCCTGTCTAGATGATAGAACTAGTAAGCAATTCTACCATCTACCCTATAATAAGAATCAGAACACGACTATGACAGACATTGTTATTATGGCGCCAGGAACAGGGTCACAACATGACGAAGATTTAGAAGTCAGCCAAGTAGTATGTCAGCAGATCGACTTTCGTTTGTCACTTTTATGGTGATCAAGACTAGGTGGTTAGTTCATCAAAAACAATGATCTATGTCTAAATTAAATTACGAATGTTTTAATTCAAATTTGAAAATAAACTTATATTGTACTTTTTTCTATGTAACATACATAGATAAAGTACAATATAAATTTATTTTACTTACAATTATTATAAGGTGCATCTGCTACTTTACAAAATACAATATGTTCCATTTTATAAATATAATTTTTAGGGATGCCTATTGTCTTTATAGCCGATAGATTAGAATAATGATCTTCAGCTTTTCAGGTGGAGAGTGAAGATTGGGTCAAAGCTGGAAACACACTAAGATAAAAGATGCCTATTCACCATTTATTTCAAGACACTAGAATAGTAATGGTCTGGAAGCACCTTCATGTGCAGAGAGTGTCAATCTTTCAATGAAATCAAAAAAATTAAATACTTACAGTTCCAGGGTCTCGTATAACAGAAGCTGTAAGACCGGCAGCACTAGACCCTTTGCCAGATGTATATACACCAATAGGGGCCACTTTCTCAACAAACTTCAGTAACTGTGATTTGGCCGTACCAGGGTCACCAAGAAGTAAGATATTGATATCTCCTCGCCTTGTCAATCCATCAGGTAGTCTCTTTCGAGCACCTGAAATGTAATAATGATATACAATAAAACTCTTGGGTTAGAGGGTTTGCTATTGAGAGGCTACTGACCATCTTGTTGGTCAAGTGGTTTAAATGTAAGACAACACTTCTACTTATTTAGAAATGCTTTTACAAACACAAAAACCCAAGAATGTCATTTATGTTCCATAAATGTGATCTTTGTCAGATATTAAACTAGAGACTAATCAATCAGAATGTTTAGAGATGTACAACTAGAAACAGTAGGCAGTTGAAATATAGATTCAATGGTATGTGTTACTTTCACTCTTTTAATTTCTTTTTCTCTCTGGATTCAAAACTCATCTTACAAAAGGTAACATTCAGTTTACAAAAAGGTGTTACCTCCAAATAACAAACAGGCTATTGCTTTCTTCATATCAGCAGCTCCAAACACACTTGGTGCTATGGATTTGGCGAGCCTTTCATAAATATCAGGTGATGCTGCCAATCTTCGGAACTGTTCCTCCTCTTCTGGGGTGAATGGCCTTAGTCCACCAGTTACTCCTTCCTGTGCAGTCAGTCCCACTGCCCGAAGGTATGAGGAACGGACACCTACTGAACCTTTATCTTGGCCTCCTTTCTAAAAACAAATATTTAAGAATAAATTATGTTTAATGATAATATATCATATGTTTTGGTCATGTTGAAAGTACAAAGATAAAAGATTGATAACACAGAATTACAAAGCGAATGTTGATGGTTGCAGGTACTCCTAGGAGACCTAGGTTGAAATTCCACAACCAAATTGCTTGTGTATAATCTAAGGTTGGTGTCAAGTCTCCAAAACCGATTTGCTTTTTATGAGAGTAATTAATGTGAAGCTAGGCAAGCCACAAAAGACTTAGCGTGACTTAAAAAGACATGTATGTATGTGTAAATAAAAAATAATAATCAATAATACTGGACAAATTACACAAATTGATCTAACCCCAAAGTAAGCAAATTATATGCTTGTGTTACGGGTGTTAGACAACGATACTAATACATAGAAACAAGGCTCGCTACGCCACTGTTCTGGAGATTACATACTTAATAACAACCTCTTCTGAATGTATAATCTCGCTAACTCTTTCTAAACTGGCAAGCATCTCTTTCTGGTAGTTTTGTGAAGTTAACAATGTCAAAAGAAACGTTCCTTGTTACGTTAACGTTAACGTTGTTCCTTTTTGTTTAATACTGCAGACAGATCGTTGTTAGGAGTACTCTCTCCAGATTACTTTTAGCTTCGTAAATATATCATACACATAGTATCATTAGTGATTTTTGTGATAACTGTCACTACATTTTTTGACATTGACAGCCGTTATATTTGAATTATTCAAATACCTTATTCAAAAGGTTAATAAGTTTAACCGTTTGAATTAGGTATTTAAATAAATAGTGCAATTAAATTGTTGTTTTTTCTTTTTACTTTTGAAACGTTCTGTTTCCATTTAAATTTGTAAGAGACTGTTGAAAAAATATTAAAAAAATAACCGCAACAAGCAAACGTAGATGGTAGGGATCACAATCCTTATGCGTATTTAACTTTCAAAATAAAAATTATGTATTTTCTGATTCGCGGAACACTACAATAGCAATTAGATTATTTACTCATTGGTTACCTACTAAAAATAAACTTTTGCCGACTTACAGACGTACAATGTGATTTACCGGCCTAATTTTAAAATGTTTGTCTAGTTTAATTCCATTAGTTTTTGCAGCTTTAAGTAAGACTTTTTCTGCGTCTGAAATCCTCTTGCTGTACATTAACCATTGCGGGGATTCTGGTAACCATCTGTAAAAGTTAAGATTGTGAGTGCGCAAGGTATACTTAATAGAAGAAGAGAAGGTTGTTCCTATAGATTAATACTTTCCTTTTAGAGATATTTATTACTAACTTTCCATCCGTAGCTTCGCCCGCGTCAATTATTTTAGTAATACATATATAACTTTTGAAGGGCATATTTTTTACCGAATTTCAATACTCATTACGTTAAAACATACCCTGTTTTTAATTGCTCATCTCTATACCAAATTCAATGGAAATCGGTTCGGTGGTTTAGGCGTGAAAGCGTATCAGAAACTTTCGCATATATAAATTAGTAGGGATTATAGATGAAGTTTATTATCATGCAAGCTGTGAAGTTTGTATCAGTCGCTGGGAGGGATATGGCGAGAGACAGCCTGAACATATCCCGAAAATTAAAAGATATATTTTCGTTTCTATATCAGATGATGGATATTATGATATATGATACCTACCCTAGATTAGATAGTAGACTGATGGGACTACCTAATCTAGAGGATTTGACAAGGGAGCCAGTTTTTACACTGTGATTTGACCTCTGCATCCCAGAAGGGAAACTTAGCTCAGTCCTAGATTAGATCGAATTTGAATACACAAATCCAGGGTTCCTCACGTTATCTTCACCGTAAGAGCATTTAAATGTAGTACATAAAAAAACTCTTTGCTACATAGCGGGATTGATGTCTGGATTACCGGAATCAAGTAGATCACCTAGGGTCCTTCCTTTATCAAAAGATGCTAATAGTAAAACTTGCTCATAGATGGCGGTATTGTCAAGTACTGTCAATAACTACACAAGGCTTAACTATAAAGATTTAAAAATTGTTTATAACAAAATAGCATTCTATTTTAAACGTAAAATTAGGAGGATGTTCTCAAGTCGTCGGAATATTTTTTTATGTCATGTTCATCGATTATTTTTAGAAGGCGCCTAAAATCATTTGGATATTTTTTTTTCTTTGAAGGGATATACCTCAAAGGTGGTCCCATGGTCACCATGTCAAGATCTGATGATGGGATCCAGGAGAAATCGAGGAAAATCTTAAAATTTTATAGGCACCTTTGAAAGGATTTGGGTATTTTATTTATTTTTTATTTTTAGCAATATGTTGAGAGTTCGGGATATGCATATGGTGAGAGATTAGGGGTGTCAGAGGTGCAAGAGATTGGAATCGGTTGTTGCAGTGAATACTGCGTTTCAAGTAGGTATGTTATAACGTTAGCGTCCGTCACATTAGTACGGAATCATCAAGTCCGGCGGAAGTTCTGGCGCATCTAATGATAATGAGTTTCGTTCCCCGCTGAACTAAGAACAATGGTACATTCTACATCATTGACGCTTGCTAAAACTAACACATCGTATTCTTGTACTCTTAAAACTCATGTACTCTTGATAAAAATTGTAAAACATATTAAGACATTAATTAATATATAAGTTTTATATAAAAAAATGATATAAAACAAAAACAAATGAAAATTAAAATATAGTAACTTAAGTTTTAGCACTGATGATGATGAAAAGGCGAAACCGGCATTGAAAAAATCAATTATATGTAATAGAAAGAAGTACATTTGCTTTTTCATTTAAAATAATGTTACAGGCCGAAAGTTCAGTACATAAACACGTAAGTAGACATAGGTTTCCTTCAACTATCACTAGATGTCGCTCTTCTTGATAATAAATATTTTAGCAAGGCAAGGTATTATTAATAAGCAATCTACCTGAGGAGGATTATTACTGAAACGCTAAATCCGCTGGCAATTATATTGAAGGTTTCGAAGTTAGGAGCAATGTTCGCCAGAGGCACCAAGAGAACGGAGGCAAGAAGTCTCGGAGATGCAGCGACAGCGGTCAGGATACTTCGCCAACCGTTACTGGAGATCTCGCAAACTGAATATTGTATGAAATAAATATTAAAATAAATTTCTCACGCCTTTACCCCTTGAAATGGTAGGCAGAGATACATATACACCCGTGGTTAGCCGACGATATTAGTTCCCATAATGTTACAGGTGGCAAGTCCATCGCCATATGCCATAAATTTAATCTCAGGCAACGGTATGTTTTTTCACCCGGGAATCGAACAACGGATCTCCTGTATCAAATTCTGACACCAACCCGTCTAGACCACAGAAGCGATTAAGTAACATTGTAATCCCCTTAAGTCCCGTCAAAATTGGTCCAGCCGTTTCCAAGATTAGCCGATTAGCTGTTTGTACACACAAACAGACAGGCGAAAATTCTAAAAAATGTTGTTTCGGTATATGTTCTCTTGTAAATATACATATACATTTAATAGAAAGTAGTGATTTTAATATTACATATAGATATTCCAATTTTATTTATTTATAAGAATATAAAGTTTAGATATTGTGCATAAGAAACCCGTGCGCAGTCGGACCGGGTCGCTAACTAAGAATAAAACATAAATAGAGCTAGGCAAGGAATAAGGAATATGCATGTGTTTTTTTAATTTTTTTAAACAATACTTCAAGTAATTATATAACTGAAAATAATATAACACATAACACTTTCAAAATAGAGATAAATAAGCTAAAAAAAATTTTCGGATGATTTAAACACCGTCATTTTTATCGTGACCTCACCGTCCACCGGAAAGTGAGATCAATAATTTGTTAACGAAGTGAAATTAAGTGAAGTGCTATTACACTTCACTTTATTAATTTCACAATATATATTATAAATATTTTTTGTCCCTATGTGCGAAAATTTTCATATT
>DVZL01005080.1:0-12336 GCA_018236625.1 Lasaia peninsularis
GAACTCTTCATAACTTAGAATTATTTTCTAGTTTTTAGCTGTACAAGAAATAAAAGCGTGTTTTTAGTTTTTTTTAACTATTATTTTATTGATTATATTTGACCGTCTCGTTGGTCGAGTGGCTAGCATACACGCCTAACTGCATCGACTCGGGTTCGATTCCCGTTGGGGACAGACATTTGTGTGATGAATATAGATGTTTGTATTTCCGAGTATGGGTGCTTATTAAATATATTCTTGTATCTATTTAAGTATTTCTATGTATTAGTATCGTTAACTAACACCCATAACACAAGCATTTAATTTGCTTGCTTTGGGGTTAGATCAATTTGTCTAATTTGTTCAGTAATATTTATTATTTATTATTATTACTATTATTTTTTAGAAAATAAGACATAGACATATATATAGTATTTTTTCAATTAATTTGTGATCTCCGTGAAAATTTAATACACTGACGCTAGATGGCACACTAATCTGTCGCGGCCTTTTGCCAAATAAAATAAAACTTATAAAGTGTTTTCTTTTAGAAACTCTCCCGAGATCCGTGACTGGATCACGATTCACGCGCCGTGGTTTGACGACATCATTGCTGTCGCGTATGAGGAGAACATGTCGTATGGTGAATACATGAAGCAAAGTATCGAAGATATAAAGGATTGGTTTAAAGCCCTACAGGACGACAAGCCTAAACAATGTTCGCTGGATGACGATTCCAATAGACCTGCTATAAGTTAGTTGATTGTGTATGCCTACCGAGACGTGACGTGCCGTTTCGAACGGGACTGTCCCATTTTTCGGTTACCTTTCCCGGTGTCTACAAAAAACCGAAAATTGCCCTTAGTAGAGATATGTAGGCATAGTAATATTTGCAAGAGTTTCTCGATATATGCAGTTTATAAATGACTTAAATTTCTTTTTTTCTAATATCAAAATTTTCATGCCAATATAAGTGGTCAAGGATATAATGACATATTGTAAAGATCAACAACTACATTTATCCATATTATTTCAAAAAAAAGTCTGTATATTCCTCATAATAAAATACGCAAAAATGTATGATTATATTATCGTAAAATTACAATTTAAAAAAACTTTTTCCCGTTATGAGCCTAAACAAATGTAGTCACTTTATGTATGGTTGAAACTTGTGAACACAGACCACTTGTGGTTTAAAATCAATAGTGTCGTAATTCATAGTTTAATAACATACTTATATTAGACATTTAAAACATAGACAGTTAATATTTTTTTAGCCTTTTCAAATCGTGAATGTAAGGGTACTTGCTATCTAGAATTTATACACCTAACACAGATCTGACTATAATAAGTAACTATTATAAATACGTCTTAAAATCACTAGTGTAATTAAAACAACCGCAACAAAATGTTATATGTTTACAAGGTTCACATACAAAAATATTATTTTTTAAAATTTTTGTTTGTTCTTTACGGAACTTTCACTGGCAGACAGCTGTTGTAATAAGTAACGACTTAGATAATGAAATAAAAACGCGGACGAAGTTGCAGGGCAAAGCTAGTTTATTTATTACTATATTTCGTGTGCGACCCATTCTGCTCGATGTGCATATTTAAATGAAATTTTTTGTTTCAGTCATTTTTGAAAAACCAGAGTCTAATATCTCGAGCACAGGTAAAATTGACCAAAAATATAGATCAACAAGAAATTCATAAAATGAGAAAACGGACTTAACAAAAACGTATTTAAAGTAGTAACATCATCATATTCTCAGAAGAATCCACAAATAATACTGTTCAGAAATTCCACCTAAGGAGGTGGTGGTTTGTCTCATAATTGTCTAAAAATTTATGAAGAAACGAAAAATAAAATTGACATAAGCACCCTCTTCTTTTTTTCAAGTTCATTAAAATATTAGCGCCATCGAGAAAATACTAGATGCATTACTTACTTCAAAATGTCTTTCCTTATTTAATTAAACTGAACAAAATTATACAAAATTGACTATTTTTTAATGAAAAACTGCTTTTATTTTTTATCTCGATCCCGCTAAAACACTTGTCTTTGCTGTCGCCATGCGGCCATAGTGATTTATCTATATATGTATAACTGAACAGATTGTAACCTCTGAAGATAACACCCTAACAAAGTCCTGTCAACAATGCTAAATACTGTTAGCTCTTTTTAAACTGGCCAACTTATGTTCTGGTAGTTTTTTGAAGTTGTCAAAGTCAAAAGTGAAACAACTATGAGGTAGACATTTATTTATTTTATTTTTTATGGGATAAGACAGCAAACAGGCACACGGGTCTCTTGACCCGTGGCCTATAGACACCATAGATACTGTAGGTGCGCCGTTGCTCTGTGGTCGGGCTGTTAGACCCCTACCCTCCGAATCGGAACACGACAACGTCATTAAGGCGGCAGGAATAGGTAAGGCGGTGGATTCCTACCTGGGCGAGTTGCTGCACAGCACTCTCCAATTGACCCAAGTTCAAGTGACCCAGTTAACCTATGCTTGCCTCTTACGAGCTGCCTGGTGGGGAGGCAGTTGGTCTATTCTACACAGGGGACCCGGACCAACACGGGAAATTGGATATTGCGGACAGGTTATTATTGGAGTATTATCTTCAGATAGTACTGGACAAATTACTCAGAATTATTTCTTTCCTACAGACTCGACTAATGGGAAATATTGTGAAATAATACCCCCGCCAGTTGTAACCAAATCAATATGTGACGTAGTGGAATGCATCAAGGAACACGGAGACGATATCATCAATAACTATAATACTGCTGAAGCTATAAGCATATTTTATAATAAGGTCTGGTTTTTTGACCCCAGTACACTGTAGGGCACAAACAGAAGCATGTCGCGGATGAATGTGCTACGACGTATGTGTAGCGTGACAAAGATTGCATTAAAAACGCTCATTACGTTCAATATCGAACAAACTGCCAAAACGCCGGTTAAGATTTTACGACCATGTTTTACGTAAGCCGGCAAGTGCTTAGTTGTGTGCTAAACAGTAGGAGTAAGAAGAAAAAGTAGGAGAGCAGACTCTAGGTTCTCTCGCTAAAGCCTGAGCAAATGGACTAAAGCTACGACGATGATGATGATGACACATTAGGGCAGCATGTTTGCCAGCATATCAATGTAGCAACATACTTTCAAGTAGGCTTCTGCACATCGCACTAATACTAAATCGTAAAATATAACTGATTAACTTGGCTCGAGAACAAAAATTTTTACCTAAGCAGTGCCGGAGTGAGACCTAAACTTATCGTATAAATAAAAAGGAGAAAGATGATGGTGCACTAGAAGAAAAAATTGGGTGTTTTTTTTTAAAATTGACAATTTTAGAATTCCGCACCCAAAACTAAAACTGGGAGCCTATTACTGAGACCCCGCTATCTATCTGTCTGTCACTAGGCGGTAACTCATTAACCATAAGAGCTAGACAGTTGAAATTCTCGCAGACCGTACATCTATGTTGCCGCTATAACAACAAACACAGCACAACATAGGTACCCAAAACATAGCAAAAAATAAATATTTTTAGGTCTCGTAGAACAAACAACTCTGCCCGACCAATAAGCTTGGCTAAAAACAAGTAGTTGTTCGATATATTCTCAGCATATCTAGTTACATACCTACTACATAGTCCGACTTGCACTTGGCCGTTTTTTTTTAATTCCAAACTAATAAAGTATTTGTAATCTTTGATATGTAAAAAATAAAACAAAAGATTAAAAAAAAACTGAGAAAATAGATGAAATTTAAAATTTTTCTAATATTTAATTATAAAATATTGGACGCCATACGCTTTTGACTTTTCATATTTTTAACTTATTACGGCTCTGGAAGCGAAGGACTCTAAACCATAATCCACCTCTGGATATCAATATGAACTTAACTATGGAAGTTAACATTTCTGATTTACTAATTATTTAACCTTGTAATGTGATCTTTTGGCTTTTCCAAACTTTTATCTTATTTCGGCTCTGAGGCGCGATGCCCCTAATCCTCACGACCTTCTGGTTAATATCATGATGACGTATAATATTGAAGTTACTACGTGCAATATTTCATCGATTACAACAGCAATATATCAATCAGTGATATCCTTAGCAGCGTAGAATTATGATGTGTAATTTCCTGCTCTAAGTCTTTCGAAAGATCACCTCGTAGGTCCCGTAATGTGCTATTATAAGTGCGTCCGCGTTAAGAATACAGTTTGTAATTGCGACGAGATTAAAAAGTCATGTTAACAGTGACCACTGACCAGTTGAAGTCATTCTTTCAAACGGAACGGTTGTGTCCTAATAATAAAAGTAATATTAAGAATATGTATTTTTTTATGAAACACTGCATTATCATCGCGAACGTAATATAAGTGGCAGAGTTTTTAGAGAGTAGGTGTTACACTTTAACCTTAGTGCTTGCCCCTTTCATGTTCAGTTTATCAAGTAAACTTTAGGTCTCGGCCATGAATTATATTATATCTATACTAATATTATAAAGAGGAAACATTTGTTTGTTTGTATTGAATAGTCTCCGAAATTACGGGACCGATTTGAAAAGTTATTTTAACATTACAAGGCGAGATTACCCCTGATGAACATATGCTACTTTTTACTGCGGGAAAATGTTTCATTCTTGCGGGAAAACGGGTAATGGGAGAACGGGTAGTAAGAATTATCTTTCCGCACTTATCTATTTCACATAACTTCTAAATGGCTAAACCGATTGGGTTGAAATTTTATAAGTACGTTTCGATGGTTTCCTGTAAGTTTTAAAAATATTGGATGATGTATGTTAAATCCATAACAAAAAGTTGTCCTAGTGCTAAAAAATATACGTCACCTGTAAACATTAAACACTGATTTGCCTGAGGCTGGGATTTTTAATTAGACAGAAACACGACTGTAGCAAACATAAATTTATAATAGAGGAAATGTAACGATTTATTATTTTTGATCTTTAATGTGCCTGTAAGTCGCAGTGATTTCCAGATGGTAGAAGAAGCTATGACTAATTTTTCCTTTCCCAAAATGAAGAGTTTACGTCACAGCATGGAAGAACGCAAAGGATTGGTTGCCACATCACTGGCTAATGTGAACCAATCAAAAGATTACTTGGGTATGCCTTCACTTTGTAATATTATTATTATTGGTTAAAAACAATAATAGAGAAGACAACTTATTACGAGTTTTTCAATTTATATGAAAAATATAACGTTGTTTGTAATTGAATTTGTTGTATCGATATTTCGGAAAAACTTGCCACCAATCATATCGCGGCAGCTAATATAATCGGCCAATCGTGGTTCTTATATATCTCTACTTTTGTAACTAACGCTTTCCATAGTTTCAGGGTCTGGGTGTTATTAAATTTAATTTAATAAAATTGAGATACCCAAAATATATTGAACGATTATTGACATTTTTTATTATTAATAAATGTTAATTTTTTAATCAACCACTAGGTACGAGATAGCGCCCCCCCTGTAATAGGTATCTATGTTGTCTATAGGCCACGATTGTCTCTTACCATCAAGAGAGACGTGTGCTTGTTCGCTGTATTTTCCTATAAAAATCACAATGATTTAAAGAACTAAGACTATTCTTTTAAGAATATTTATGCAAGGACATTAACATCCCCCGGTTATTTGGCCACACGCAATTTCGTACATCGCGAATTTGTCAGCTATATCTTCTTCAAACCATTAACAATTTTATCTAAAGATTTGGTTTTCTAGGAAAGCGGTACCGTCATATAGCGGCTGTAAAACAGCGGTGAATGACGTTACTAGAGCGTTGTCAATATAAACAAAATGGGGCGGTTTCTGTCAACGGTAACTGTCACCGTAACGTCAAAAAGCGGTGCCGCCATTGCCGTGACGGTCGTCTTGACGGCGTCAGATAGTTTCGTGAACGTTTTATTAATAGCGGTGAAATTTTTTACGTACAAAAACAGCGAGGACGACGACATTTTTAATAGATTTCGTACGTAAACATAAGGCTATATATAATATAAAAAGTAAAGAATACAGAAAAATTCTTGAAAAAATTGTCTTCCGCCGTACGACTATTTTCCTCTTCTGATGATAGTTCGTCCTCCATGTAAATTACAAATCTAAAACTAAATTTGTGTTAAAAATTTAGATTTAGATTTGTAACTAACTGACGGTGTGCCATTACGGCCGTGGAACTTTCCACATGTCGTCACCGTAAAGACGGACGTCTTTTTGCGTCCGTATATTACGGCCGCTATATGACGGCACTGCTTTCCTAGGAAACCAAGGCTTAATTAAACATTTTACATTAGATGAATTAGCTCACTACTTGGAGTGTGGAGTTCAAGCATCAAAATCCGACATAGATGCTGCAAAACTCCTCGTAAAGGATTACAATGAGAAAATAAAAATATCTCTCACCAAGTACCAATGGGAGAGTGACAAAGCTGCAGCATTGGACAGACAGTGGCAAATAGTAAGTAATTAATATAGTCACACCCCTATTCGCCACGCGACCATCGCCGAATAAGGTAAAAAATAAATCCCGGCAATGTCAAGTTTTCCAACTAACCTAAAATGCTCATAAGAACCAGTTGATTTGTCAAACTCATAAGAAATAGTGGATGCATAAGTATGTCCCTCTGCCAAGTTCTTCGAGAATATGAGCGCGATGATTCAATGAAATACTTTGCCATGATAAAATATGTTCCTTTTATTATTGTGTAAAGTATCAATACCAACTTCAGGGTCTACAAGCGAAAGGTATACCTAATAAATACTTGTTATAGGTAATATTCTTCTTTGTCATATGATACTTCTGTGTCAGATGCTATCAGGGTCGGCTACGTCATTTAGGTGATTTGACTAGAATACCAAGTCTTAGACTGAATAACATTTTGTAATTATGCCTGCCAGCTTATTTGGATGAATGATATTTAGGTGGAAAATACAATGGACAGATACACAGATGAGAACCAAATCATGTTTCCGGAGATCAAATACCTGGAAGATAAACTCCAGCTTACGGGAGATCCGGATTTGTTTCTCTATCACAGCTACAGATATGTAAGTAGTAAGTCATTTGTTGTAGATATTAAAAATCCGCCAAGTCCGAGTCGGATTCGCGTAGAAAGGATTCCATAACACCCTCTTATACAAAAAAATAAAATTGGAATGTCTGAAAAATGAAAGTGCATTTCACTAAATGCATATGTATGTTTACAAGATACATATACAAAAATAGTCTGTCTATCCGTCTGTCTATTTGTACTCGATAATCTCTGAAACAGCTGGACCGATTTTGACGTGACTTTCACTGAGAGATATTTGATGTAATAAGGAATAGCATAGGCTATTATCAATTCTTATTGATAACTAATTTATTTTATTTAATACATTTTTAAAATAAAAGTAGCCTAAGCATTCCCTTATTACATCATCTGTCTGCCAATGAAAGTCTTGTCAAAATCGGTCCAGCCGTTTTAAACATACAGACTGATAAAAACTCTAAATAATATTGTTTTGGAAAAAGTACCTTTTAAACATAGGTACATATACATTTAGTAAAAAGCGGTTACTTCAATATTAGGTACAGACACTCCAATTTTATTTATTTGTATAGATGTATGGATAGAGACTATCGTCCGTAATATTTAATCATTATATCATATAAAAAATGTTGAGGCACCTACCTAAACTTTATTTCTTCGTTATTTTTGTACGTGCCGGCGTCGCTGCGAGCATTAATTATTACGAGTATTAGTATGTAAAACTATTTTTAACTGAATTTATTTTTTCAGTCAAGTGATATGAAAAAGAAATTAAGTGACATAGACCATGAGATGAAGCTGCGAAGTAGCCGAGCATTTGATTGTACGTAAACATGAAACTAAGAAAATAAAAAAAATATATCACTATCCCCGAAAGAGTAGGCAGAGGTACATATGAGTCGACGATATATTAGGTCCCAACAGGTGGCAAGTCCTTCACCGTAAAACTCTCTCTGTCAGAAAATATACTCAAGTTAGAAAAAGTCATTGGTATATGAAGAGGCTAGAACCTAGAAAAATATTTAAGTTTTTTTATTAGGAATATATGAAATATTAAGGTTAGTTACTGCAAGCCTTCTAAAAACTAAACATATTTTTTTAATATTTGGACGGGCTGACTGAAAAGCAATAAAGCTTTTCAAACTTCCAACATGACCGCTGGTGGTGGAGAGTGCTATGCAGCTAATCATCCGAGTAGGAATCCACCGCCTTGCCTATTCCTATGTTCCGGTCTGGAGGGTAGGTAGCATTCTATAGGTGAGAACAGTATATTTACTACGCACCGTCTTCTCCAATTGAGTCGCACTATACTACGTATATATCTTTAACAGATCAAGATGAATAATAAAAAAAGAATTATTAAGTTTGGATTTCCGCAAAATTTATATATATTATTTTTAAACGACACATTTTGATGTAGTTAAATTTTTTTTTCGCTCTTAAACGAATTCGAAGGCAAAACTGCTTCCATTTAACAGTATTATATAAAATATAAAATTGTTTTTTAATATTTCAGTGGTGGAAAATAAAAATAAAGAAAAAATATTAGCAGCATCTGTTAAAGCGAAGAGAGCCGAAATGGAAAAAGAATTCAAAGAAAGGGTATACTTACTTATTATTTACTTTTGCTAATTTTGTGGCCATAGATTATTATTATAACTATACCTACCTAAAACCATAAAAACGAGTTTTGAGGTAATTATCAAGAAAAGCACTAGTGGGATAGTTCAGCAACTAGCTTAGAAACTTAAAAATCCAATAAATCCATATACCTAGCATGTTCTTGGTACAATATTGAAAATTTTCCGAGTTGTAAAACTTATTGCGTAAAACAATCCTTCTTTTAATCTAGTCGGTTAAAAAGTAACCTGTGTTCTTTATAAAGGTCAACTCTATATCTGTACTAAATTTCATCAAAATCGGTCCAGTGGCTTAGGCGTGAAATCGTAACAGACAGACAGAATTACTTTCGCATTTATAATATTAAGCAGAGATTGTTTATTTTTATCCACCAATCTTGAATAATTCCAGCGGGAAATCTAAATATTATAAAGCAGCAAAAGCGCGAAAAATAAATAATATTTTGTATAATAAAACCAATTATTTTCTAGACTGCAAAACAGAATGCCGACAACGATAAAAGATCTAAGGATGCAATCAGGCAACAACTAGAGAGGCATCAGGAAACGTTAAAAAAGAAGTTAGAAGACAAAGAGAGAGAGGTTTTTCTAGAAATTTCTTACTATATACTACTTCTAAACTCTTATCTCATGATACATAAGGTTGACAAATGGGCGAAATGCATTTTGATTGTCCAGACCATGCCCCAAATACGTAGTATTGCCAACTCTTTTAGTCGGTTAAAAGTAGCCTATACGTTATTCTCCTGTATAAGCTATATTATTGTAAAGTTTTACTCAAATCCGTTAAGTAGTTTTTTCCAATATCCATACACACTCACAAGCTTTCGCATTTAGGATGAAAACTGGTGGTCTATAAAAATCTAAACAACAGTGAAAATAAAATGAAATTTGTTTGTTTGTTAAATATATTATATGACAATACATAATACACAAGCAGTATATTTTAATCTTTGTGATCTAATAATTAACTAAAAAAGATTTATATAATTACTAGCTGCAATCCCGACTTCGTCAGCGTTTGAATTTAACTAGATGAAATAAAATGGATTTGTTTGCCGAATATGTGTGTTAAAGTTGTTACAAAACAAAAGTTTTTTATTATATACATATACATACATACATACATACATACATACATACATACATACATACATACATACATATTTTAGTACAGTTTAGTTTATTCTGTTAAGTAAGTTTGTATTTTAGTTGATATAGCAGCAATACATTAGCTGTGAAAATTACAGCCAGGTGACGGACTTTGTAATACGATTCCGTTTTCGCCTTTTGTATAGGGACTCAAAAAATAGTTACTTCATTTAACATACGAACTTTATTCCTTTAAAACAGGCAACTCAAAAACTGGATGATTTGGTAGCGGAGCAAGTAGCAAACAAAAAGAAACAGTTAGCGAATCAACTGGACAACATGGCCATGAAAGTCAAATTAGTTGAAGACAAACTCAAAGGTACAAACAAGATACACTCCCTCATGACTTGGAGTGTTTCGCAGGTTTGTTTAGTTTAAAACTGAACAAGACGTGCTAAAATAAAATGTCCAAAATTGAAAATATTTTTAAAAAAAAAACCGTCACGCCCATATCCCCGAAGAGGTAATCAGAGGTCGATGTACAGTTACGATTAGCCAACGATAATGGATATATATGACAGCTGGCATAGCAGTTGCCATATCGAAAATTATCAATATAACAAAACATATTAACATTATTCTGTGTGTAACAATAATTGTACATGCGTCGAGGGGTACGGGGAGGGTTGAGGGACGCATGATAACTGAAAGTTCATTGACCGCGTCGCAACGTCGCATCTGTTGTCATTTGTCAACAATGGGGATCTATTTTAATTTACCTACTCGCAGAATAAAACTAGTAAATTAAAGTTATTTAATATTTATCAATCCGTATTTCCCTTGATCAAACTATATCGAATGACTATATCGATTATATCCGTTGCTTTTCAGGTTTCCGTACCCAAGGGTTAAAATGGAACCCTATTAAGACTCCAATGTCCATCTGTTTGTAATTCGCAGACACATGCAAATTTCTGTTGCATCTATATTCTGTAACAATAATGCCAAAAATAAAATAAAATAATTTTTTAAGAATCCCATACAACAAACGTGATTTTTTTATCATTTTTACGCAATCATTGTACGGAACTGTTTGTTTACGAGTTAGACTCACAACGGAAGGGTATCTTTTTTTAAAGTTTTCTAATATTTTTGGAAAGTTTTTACAATTTAACTCATTATGTTTAATAGTTATACAAGTTCGAAATCAGTAATACTGAGTATTTATAAGCTATTTTTTCCTTTACAAGCTCACCTGAAGGCAGAAAGCGAAACAAAGAGATCTCAAGAACTGTGGAATGCAGGAGCCGCCCTACTCGCCGCTACACAAAAGGGAGAACCATTTGTTAGGGTTGATAAAGAAATAAAATCTATTGAAAGGGCCAAAGGTAACAAAAAAATATAATTTACCTTATTTTTTTCCACAAAAATAATAATAATTCCAACATTATTATCGCTGTTCTTCTTCGTTTTAGCCTTTGAGCAGGACTTTGAATTTGAGCAGGACGCCAGTTTTCACATTTAGGGACTGCCATCTGACTTCTGCAAACCTGAACGTAAATTAGGCCCAATCCTAGATAACGTCGAAATGAATAAATCCTCCTCCTCACGATGTTTTCCTTCACCGTAAGAGCATTCAGAAAATGTATTACATACCTAAGTGAGAAAAATGCATTGGTACATGTCTGGTTGCAAACTTGGACTACCTGAATGGAAGCCCGAAGCACGTGCCGCTAGGCCACCGGGTCCCATTATTATTTTTATTATTATTAAAAAAACTTATATTCTTTCATTTACTATTTATTATAGTGGCTCCTCAGTTATCCTAATTATAGCATCTTTAGGGTCATAGCGTAATTTTAGAATGCATAACAATAATCAAATTAGTTTTTTACAATATTTCGATAAAAACCGTTGTCAGTAAATTTAGGGAAAATGTTCATTTTACTTTTTTAGTATGTTGTTTTTTTTTATTTTTTTATTTTTTAAGGTGATGGTGACAAATTAGTGGAGTCAATACTGAAGGCTTTCCCCGAATCCGTTAGACGTCAGGGATTAGTACCGGAGAGTGTTTTGAAGGCGAAATATCATGAAGTATGTTTTTTTCATTTTTTTATTTCATAATAGGCATGCACCTCACCTGATGTTGAGTGACAATGAGTTGCCTCCCAGATGTTAAAACACAAAGAACTGGTTCAGTTTCTTACTCGAATTCACTGTCCAGGAAAGAAGTTCCATTTGCAATATGGCAGCGGTTCTCAACTTAAAAACTCTTTAGGTGACTGAACCCTTTTTTGAAATAAATTACTTCACTTCACGAAATAAAATAGGGTCAATGAAATTGTAAATACTTGTTAGTATAATAACAAATATTTAAGCAAAAGGTTAAAAATCTATTGAAAGAAACTGTTTCTTTTTTGTCATCAATTGGTTAATATCATAGTTGATGGGGGAAAGTTGATGTCCCATGTCAGGGTCTTTTTTTATAGTATAAGACAGCGAACAGGCACACGGGTCTCCTGATGGTAAACGACAACCGTGGCCTATAGACACCA
>DVZL01005081.1:0-12336 GCA_018236625.1 Lasaia peninsularis
GTGTGCTAGTATATCCACGACTCGTAAGTCCAGTAGATATACTAGAACACCCACGATTAGCCAAGGTACTAGGGCCCCTGATGTGATAGGTGGCAAGCCCAACGCTACTTCCAATCTCGGGCAATGTATGGCTTACTTGTCCGATCCGGGATATTGAACCCGGAACCCCACGCGGCCGTCGGTCTTAACTGGCGACAGCCGTACCGTTACATCACAGAGAGGTTTACGCCTTGCCATTGTAATGTTTCGATTTATAGTAAGATGCAAGAGTTTTAATATCCCACTAGGTTGGCAACACTCATGAACATGTTGATATTCAATCTACAATTTTTGTAGAGTAAAAATATGTTTGTGATTTTACTTCAGTACGAGCAAAGTCGCGCGTCGAAGCTTGTCATTTTACCCGGGTGTCAGGATGTTGAACCGTCGCGTCGGTTGTCTGCAGTCAGGCTCAGGACGTTCAACTAAATATAACCTTACTACCGTCTGGGACGAAGGGAATAGGAATTCGTTCCTTTTGTTACAATTACTATATAAAAGTATATTAGTTTGTAAAAACGCCATCTTCATATTAACTGGATAGTCAGTATGAAAGTTTTTAGCCCCACTTACAATTTGGCAACGCATCGTTAACATTTTTGGTGTTTATGGGCGACGTTATATAGCCATCAGTAAATACGTTCATCGGCTCATCTAAGTCTAAAAAATAGTTAGAATGCTTCAAAGAAATTAATTCTAAATTACAAGTACAGCATTAATGTAACGTTAAATAACTGAAAAAAATATATATTTGAAAAAAGAACGCGTTCTTTAATTAAAATTCGTCACGGTGCTCGACACGTTCGAAAGTTCGAAATTTGAAATTTAAAATCAACAAGACCGTTAGAATCGCTTATTCAGTCGTGTTTTTAAAAATAGTGACTGAAAATAAATTCATGATCTTAACATAAAACGAAACCTTAAAATTGCCGTGTTTAACACATTACGAAAATTATTTGAAACTAGCTGTGATCCGCGGCTACGCCTGCGTACTGTAGTTATTATTTAGCTCATACAAACTTTTATCCTTTATTTCACCACTCGAGGGTGGAATTAAAAAAAATTTTTGGAATTATAATATAAATATTAATTTGGAATTTTTCAATTCGAACCAGTAGTTCCTGATATTAGCGCGTTCAAACAAACAAACAAACAAACAAACAAACTCTTCCGCTTTATAATATTAGTATAGATTAGAAGCCGACATTATCCCTGATGAAAACAGGGTACTTTTTACCGCGGGAAAATGCTTGATTCTTACGGAAAACGGGTAATGGGAAAACAGGTAGTAAGATTTATCATTCCGTACTTATTTAATTGACATAACTTCAAATGGTTAAACCGATTGGATTGAAAGTTTATATGGATGTTTTATTGTTCCCTGTATGATTTAAAATTACAATTGGACCCCGTAGGTGGCGTTGCTGTCATTATGTCAACTACGAATTAACCGTGCGAAGTCGGGCCGGGCAGCTAGTAATTTATGTATAGAAATAAATTATTCGGCTTTATTATAATATATTATATTATTATAATTATTACGCATGCCACCTATCACTTTATGGGCCCTAGTACCTTGGCTAATCGTGGATGTTCTAAGTATATCTACTGGAGTAGCGGATATACTAGCACTCCTCTGCCTCGCATTCTCAGATATTAGGCGTGAAGGTACTTTTTTTAATACTTTTTTTATGATAATGGAAGGCAAACAAGCAGACGGATTTCCTGATGATAAGAAATACACGTCACCTATAGACAACAAAGGTGGAAATAAATGGTGCGTTGCCAACCTGTGGCTGGGATGGTAAGCCTCTTGCGTGGACACAGTCGTAGATATATACTAGCACACCTCTGCCTATCTGATATATGTATAAGATATTTTGTCATACACAAGAATCATCAAAATCCGTCAGTAATCCCATAAAAAGCAAAAAACAATTACACAAACGAATTAAAAACCACCTAAATTAAATTTAAATTGAGTCTCCTTCACCGATACAAACAGGGTTCTATATTGTGTAGTTCTCTTAACATCCCTCAACGTACCGTAACGTTACGTATTATCACGTGACGAAACTCCAAACACCCTAACAATCACCTACTTGACGTGGAAAAATTTCTTTGTTGTTAGTTCTCTCCTCCTACCAAAGCAGGACGGAAAGCGTGATTGTGTTTTATGTTATAAACCACGAATACCTAACAACAACACTATCTGTAGTATTTAGATAACACGAAGATACGAATGTGAACAGAAATGGCTGCATACATACAACAAGGTATGTATGTATGTATGCACAACGTAGTAAATTCCGCGTAGAGATAGTAAGGCACAGAGCAGAAGCGCGATTTGAAAATATTTTTGCTAGTTTCTGTACGCGAATGCGCATGGGTTTTAGTCATCTCTTTGAACAGGCGTTTAGGCGTGTTAAAGGACAAATAATCCAATATTATCTTCGGCATCAATTTTATTGTATTAATTTACAATTAACTGTCATTTGAAAATTCAATTTTAATTAAATCACTACATAGTATAAAACAACGTCGGTTTTCTGTCCCTATATCCCTATGTATGTTTAAATCTTTAAAACTACGCAACGGATTTTGATGCAGTTTTCTAAAATAGAGTGATTCAAGAGGAAGATTTTTATATACATAACATGTATGATTTACCCAATAAATTCAACCAAGTTCAACGACACTATTGTATGTGTGGTCGATAAGGCTTTTACTACTCGCGCAACCTGCTGACGTTAAGAGATTTATTACGATCACCTAGTTAGTAAGGTTCTGCCGACTTGTTGAAGTTGGTATCAACATCTAACTTATACACGTAGTTACTAAATAACATCAGTGCTTGGCACCTTCGTGTTCCGGTATGTATAACTGGCTAAATTTGATTTCGCAAGAGGCTTAATATTGAAGCTGATTTTTTATGGGATAAGACAACGACCAAGCACGCGGCTTTCCTGATGGTCAGAGACAACCGCGGCCTATAGACACCATAGATGTTGTAGGTGCGTCACTGTCCTGTGACCGGGATCTTAGGCCTGAAGTGCAACTCTACCGGCTACCCTACCCTGCACAGCACTCTACTACCAGTGGTCTTGATGGAAATGACCCAGTTGACCGATGCTCGCCTCTTACGAGCTGCCTGATAGGAAGGCAGTTGGTCTATTCTACATAGAATACCCGGAAATTTATTGTATATGTAATTGCAAATAAAACTGAAGTTTGACCACTCTATGGCGACGTTATTATTATTTATATTATTTTGCACCATCGAAAATCAGTTTCTTTCTTTGCATTTCAGTGTTATAAAATAAACCAAGATAATCTTGTGTATAACAAAATTACCAGATAACACGACAGTAAATGTTTATAATCATTGTGAAATTTTAATTTATTGTCAGGGGCGGTTGAAAGTCGATATTGTACTCAATTATTATATCATAGACATAGCAAAGATGATAGCCTTATTTTCAGTTTATTTGATGAAAATTTGTCTTAAATGCAAAGTTTTTTAATTATGGAAATATGTTTTTCAGAAAAAAACGTTAGTATGAAAATAGCCTATTACATGTCGCAACGAAGGGCAGGACAAGAACTCTACTACTTTGCATTGTAAGATGATAAAACAAACAAACGATTGTAAATATATCTCCGATATAATAAATCAAAGCATTAAATGGATATTAAAAATAATTTATTTTAATAGCTAATAAAAAATATGTTTATTTGAAAATTCCAGAAAGACTACACTGGAAATACTATAATAATACAGGCTTATACTTCCAGATTTAGTTCGATTAATTATTTTTACGATAATCCTTGATTTAATTATTTAAATTAACTTTCCCTAGGATTGGATTTGTGCCCGATATGACAACTGGTTTGCCGCCTGTCACATTGATATCGTCGGCTAATCGAGGGTGCATAAGTATGTGCCTCTGCTCAATCATTATCATTAATATATCAAACAAGAGAGAAGTCTACGACTTATGAAACCTATCATCCATCAACACAAGTTTTTATATAGTCCAAGTCCCAAACATTCTCGTGACGTCACACGCCTGCAGACATAATGTTTCAGCATTCTTCAAGCAACCGATTTAATTATGGTTAGACATTTATATCACCTATTGTAATTATATCGCCCTTGTAGGTCTTATTGCCATTCGTTGGAGGTTAAAACATAATATGTTCACCCATCTTACGCGTCAAAAACAGATCTATCGAAAGCAATAAGTATTTTATTGCATTCGATAATCAAATTATTATTAACAATGTAAAAAGATAGTATAATATATTTTTAGAGAAATTATGTTGTTTTTTAATTAAATTCGTAAACCTATGTTTATTAACATTTAAAGTTTAGAATAACCAGTGTCAAAATATCATTTAAATTATCTACAAAAATTAAAAACACAATTGTGATAGTTAATTTTAAAAAAATATTAAAGCACTTACCTCCTGGGTCAATTCGTCACCACTGTGATGGCCTTCATCTGGTTCAATCTTCACGTCAATGGAGTCCTTCACCGACGAAGTATCCATTTCGCTCACACCACTTGAACTAGCGGAAGTAAAACTAGTGCTAGCTCTTTCACGCTTCACCAACACCAATTCCTCTTCAAACATTGGCGCCAACTCGTACACTTCCGAATCCAGAGGCGTATTTTCTAAGAGATATTGTTCCAGGTTATCTTGTTGTTGTTTAACATCCAAATCCAAATCATGTCGAAGCTCTTTGACATCCTCAAAGATATCTCCATAGTCTTGAAGATCAGCCATGTTCTGATGGAGAAGGGAGTTTGGTTCACCAAGCTCGAGTTTTTCAGCTTTCGCCGAAAAATAAGGCACGAAATCATCAATAGCATTATCACTGTATAAATCATCTTCTCTTTCTTTTTTCACTCTCACTCCTACATCTGAATTGGATTCTGCTTCTTTCTTAATCTGCATTTCGTTTGGAATCAAGAACTCATTCACGTCGAAAGATCGACTTGCGATTTCACTGAATATATCAGATTCTGTATGGTTTTGAAAAAAACTTTCGGATAATGTAACCACTAGATCAGGTTGTGCCTGAACTTCTTGTGTTTCCTCGTCAGAGACTTTGACTTCTTGTCCGACATTGTCATCAGAGGAAACGTTATCCTCTGCTACATCAACCGACTCCTGGGCCAACCCAGGGGCGACTGTATCGGTAGCTACATTATTAACTAAATATGTATGAACTCGTTGATTATACCACATCCGTTCATTGTTTTCAATGTAATTATAACGGCCAAGTGAATTAAGTTCTTCGAATAGCTGTCTTTCGTAGTTGATCAAAATATTGTCCAGGGATTTTGGATGGACAAATCTAGGTCTTATGAGGGTTCTGGCTTCTTGTTCTAGCGACCAATCAGAGCCGTTGGAAATATGAAGGCCAGATATCAGTTGTTGGGTTTCCAACTCGAGATATTCTTCGGGGTTTGTTTTAAGAAGGCTAAGCACTAATGCTAGTCGGAGCAATTCGTCTCCGTATAACTTTTTGAGTGCTATCATGGTTACTTATTTTATTCAGTCTTTTTATTGAGCACTAAAATACTGAGATCATTTAACTTTGAAGCACTGGGCTATTTACGAGTCCTATCACTGTTGACACCTTCGCACCTCCTTTTGCGTTTGTCGGGAGACATAGTGACGTAGTGTCACGTATGTGGAGATAAATTACTCACTATGATGCACATTTTCTTTTGGTACATTGTCACTGAGTCACTAGTATCAGGAACTGAGCTTTATTGGCTCTAAGCCAAATAGTTCAACTTTAACACCAAATTATGAAAGCCTCAAACAAAGCGATTTTGTAACCTTACTACATGATAGATGTAAACGAAATTGTAATATTAGCATAAATTAAAATTCAATTAAATGCTACGTATATTCCTTAGCATAATGAATACAATTAACACTTGACACTGTAAAAATATCGCAAGACTGTATAAAAGTTAACCGAAGACTGAAGAATATAAATATTTAAATTTAAAATACAAAATTTCCATTTGAATTTCGAATAAAAAGTGTTCTATTCGCGTTGCGATTCCGATAAAAGAAACAACGGTCTTTGTTTTATCTTCAGTTCGCGACGCGTGTACTCAGCGTGGCGAACAGACAGCGACTGTGTTGTTTTTATGTTTTTAATACCAAAGACGTTTGCATCGTTCGTTGACCAGCGCGTCATGGCCTCCTATTTTTAATCCAGCAACCTCGGCCCCAATGTTATTGAGAATCGCGAATTTGCGGTCGATGGTTCTATATACGTTGGTCCATCTGTCCTATGCATATAAGTGCATCATACGATAAAAATATTCGTGCAACCTCAATAACAAATTGAGAGAAAATAAAACACATAAAAATACCGTCACGATCCTCACACACATTTAGATATATACAGAAGTGCAACTAGTACACAAGTGATGGGGATTATTGTGTCGCATGTTGTATGTTTTAGTATATGTGTTAGTAGTTTCCACCTCAGAAGATAGGTCAAATATTTACTTTTTACTTGAACTTAAAAAAATAAATTTTATTCTTCTAAAGATAGAAAAGTCTTTCAGAAGACTTTGGTCTTCCAGAAGAACTGAATGATTTTCCCCCGAAGGTAATGACATTCCTTTTGGGATTTATGATGCGTAAACGTGTTTATTTTTTCATCCAAGTGCTTAACACAGCAAATGAGTGAAAAAAATAACTTCGGGGAAATCGGATGACTTCTACGGAATCTATTTTAGAAATGGTTGGATCTTGATAATCCTATACGGGGCATTCAGGCAACATTCATTACTTTATACGTATTACAAATACATAATCATCTCATATAATTTATGTACTTAAAGAAAACGAGTAGAAAAGATAACTTCGCGGGATTCTGACTTTCCTACGGAACCATAGGTACGGCTGGATTGAGATATTATAATCCTACACGGGTTGTTCAGGAAACACGTTCCTCAATATTGTATGCAGTCTGTTTGTACGTCACTGTTTACATAAGGTTCGATCCACGTGTCGGTGTACGCTCGTATACACGTGCTTTGCAATTGTCTCTAATATTATCAACGGTGATAAAAGTGTAATCTGTGGCGGAGCGTAATCGGTATGCCACTTTGACGCGCGAGATCCCGGGTTTTATTTCTGGGTAGGGCAACTCGTTTTGAGTTTTTTTTTGTCAGTTAATCTCAAAAACATAACGTTGCTTGAGATTGGGTTTGTGTCCGTTATGGCGACGGACTTGGCACCTATCACATCTTTGGTCCTAATATTGTCAGCTAATCGTGGGTTCATAAGCCTCTGCCTATCACTTCGGATTGTGTTAAAATAATAATAGCATATTAATATCATAGGTTTTGATCATTCTTATTTTGTATGATAGTTCCTATTTCAGAGGTAAGGTATTCAGATTTTTTAATATGAACTAAAGCTAAAAAAGTCATACATTTTGCCGTCATAATGAATAAGTCATAAGTAACTAGATCGACCCCGGCTTCGCACGCGTATACCATACATGTTATGTACATAATATACCTACCTACATAATAACCTTCCTCTTGAACCATTCTATCTATTTAAAAAAAACCGCATCAAAATTTAAGCATACATAGGAAAATATAGGGACAGAGAAAGCGATTTTGTTTTATACAATGTAGTGATAAGTTGAAGTCGGGTTTTTGAATTTTAGTTTCGTTTTTAATACTTAGTAGTTTGAATTGTAGTTATCGTTATTGTTCTGTTATCTGAATGAGTTAAAGTGAAGAAAAAATGAATATATGAATACGCGAGCGAAACCGTGGGCACCAATTACAAAATATTACATACGTTTATATACTAGCTACCCATCCTGGCTTCACACGAATTTATTAAGCATATTATCATATAAACAATCCTTAAGAGGAATCAATCTATTTTTCAGAGTTTAATTGGGTGATTTCAAAGAACTCAGCATATAACTATCGGGACAGACAAGAATGGGGAAAAAACTTCGTTTTATACTATATAGTAATTACTTAATTATAATATTTTACTCTATATGCTAATTATACTTATTCCCTTAACCCATCTTATTGTATTGGGTAAAACAACAGTTTCCAACGGAGTAAAGCGACAAACAGGAACACACATAATTTGAAGTTTATTTAGGAGTTAAAACGAAAGATTAACAGACAAACTCATTTGGAACTTAAACTTACACCTTGTGTGTGTGTGAGTGTGTGTGTGTGAGGATAACAAATTCAAAACACTAATTATCATAAACAAAATATTTTCGTCGTTACGTAAAACCTCTTTGAAGTTTAAAAATATGACGTATTTCAAAATATCAAATAAAGAACGAAATGCATTTAAATTTCGAACAAAGGAAAACAACGGCGGCCAAATAAGAGCAATGGTGTTATACGTTCACAGCCAAAAAAATATAAATACGTTGAACTTTGGTGCATTTGCGGAATCGACATTGAAAAGTCGGAAAGGCCGTTCGCCTATCGTGGCCCCCGTCCAGTTTTGACGTGTGGGTTTATAAAACACATTACGTATTTTTCAGTAATCAGGCCTTTCTTCTAGAACAATCAGACATATTTCAGTATAACAAGTGACATAAATAGTATTTTAAGTACTGTCTTAGAATAAATAAATATCGTCACCCACATATTCCCGAAATAGTAGGCAGGTGTAAACATGCACCCTCGATTAGCCGGCTATAGTACTAGGTACCTATTATCTAAGTCTTAATTCTGCTGCTACTAAACTAATATAAATAATCTTTCCTTTGTATCTGTATAATGTAGCAAAAGAATTAAAAAAATAATTTCAGTTTTAAATAACTGTGAGATCTAGAAAGTAACGTGTAAGCTTGTTTCCCTCAGGAAAATTCTTTTGATTTAGCTTACTCTTAGCGAATTATTTTAATAAACCATCAGTATCCTTTTTTTCGAGTTTTTTTATAAATATTTTTTGAAAATACTTATAATCTTTGACTTATTAGAAATGAACAATATACATATTAGGTTTTTACCTAAGAATGGAGATTTTTGAAAGATCATTTTCAAATCTAATTATTCGAAATTGAAATAAATTTTAAACGAAAAAAGTTTTAGCGTTTAGGTATTTCTAAAATTAAAAAAAAAACATATTTTTATTACAGATCCAAATGTTTCGTGTGCGTATATTAAAAAAAATTAAATACAAAATACCTATGCAGAAAAACAAAATATATCAAACTTTAAATGAATACATTTAAACCGGTCAAATTTAACATTAAAAAATAAAACTAGTGAATGGCGCACGAACTTTCTCGTAACAATGGAAGATAACGCGAATACCACTTTCGCGCACTTTCTACAACAATATGGAAATACGTTTCCACCCCAAAAATAACTTACCTTCACCTAATGGTATGATTAAATACTGCCAAATGATGCCAACTCAAAATTCGCAAACCTACGAATAGCAGGAAATTTACCCACACATTTTCTTGAATAACAGGAAATTTAGAAACATACGTTTTTCTGACAAAAAATCATAGAACGTAGTTCCGTGACTGTAGACCGGGACCTCCTACTCAAAGTCGAACACCGACTTGACCACAGACGAATTTTACTAACGTAACTACGCTCTTCGGACTTTCATTTCAGTAGTCCAGATTCGAACCCCGCCGTGTAGTTTAACTTAAGTTCATTTTCTTAGTGCTCTTATGATGAAGGAAAACATCGTAGGAAACACGGGATTTGTGCACGATATGGCGATGGAAATGGGCCGATCACATAATGAGGCTTAGAGACCAAAGATGGACCTACCATACTACCGTATGGAGAGGACCTCGAGGCAAAATAAGGAGAGGAAGACATTGTACTCGGTGGGAAGCCGAGAGAGAAAAAATGGCCGGGCCAAATTGGCGCCAGATAACACAGGACAGAGGAAATTGGGCATCATTGGAAGAGGCCTTTACATTGGGTAAAGAGGACCCTGCTTAATGTGAAAAAAATAACATTTAGTGATTACTAAGGAAATATAATGTAATTAGCAAATAAGATAGATTTTGTAGCATGGCCAAATAAAGGCTTTTATATTTTATTTATGGCGATGGATTTTCCACCTGTCACATCAAGGGACCTCTCGTCGGCTCATCGTGGGTGCATATATACATCTGCTAGCTCTTTCGGTGACAAGGGCGTGAGGATATTATTTATTTCATTTTTAGTGTTATATAAAAAAGTAATTCACATCAATATGCCGACCGTCATCTGTCATTAGTCTGTATCACCTCTGCCTACCAGAATAAAGAAAAGCGTGACGATAATTATTCATTTAGGTAAATAATACGAAATCTGGTATCATTGTTACGAACTAGATTATTTTGGCATCCGTCGGCCAGTTTCTTAACCTTGAACTCGAGCGGTCATTTAAAAAAATATACGAATGACGTAAAACTGACAGCGATATTAGAAATATCAATGTGCCGCGACTTCGTCTATTTAACCACTTGCATCTAAATATAAATAAACTTTAGTAATACTATGAGTTATCTATACAAATAAATAAAATTGGGAGTGTCTGTATGCAATATTACATATAACTGTTTTTTACTAAATTAATGTGTTTTACAAACTTACTTACATATGCCAAAAACAAATTATTTACAATTTTTGTGTGTCCGTATGTTCCGGCTAATCTCTGAAACGGCTAAACTGATTTCGACGGAACTGTAAGTCTTTCACGTCTGATTGGGTACAAAAAATAAGTTATTTTATACCCAACTCGTAACTGATTAAATATTAACCCAAAAATTGTGTGAATTCAGATTATTATAGATAGCTTAACCTATTCCCGCCGTCGCAAGGTACGTGCTCGCCGTTGTCACGTTCCGTTTGAGAGGTTGCCCGTTAGTCTGAGCTTCAAGTTAGATCATCTTGGTAGAAATAGCGGGTCGCAGTTAGGAACAAACCGCCAAAAGGGTCGTTAACCTTCAAATATAACATGTTTCCTCAGGCGTAGTTATACGAAATCTTAATTTTCGAGATTAAATATTTAAAATTAAATTTTGTTTCGCTAAAAATATGAATTTTTAGGGTTCTGTATCCAACGGGTATAAACGAGACCCTATTCCTAAGACTCGCCTGTCAGTTTGTCCATCTGTCTGTCACCAGGCTGTATTTCACGGATCGTTATAACAACCACGATTCTAACATTATCGGGACGAATTTATGGGACTGGTTTATAAAATACCAAATTTATTTAATTCATTTATTCAACTTCAAATTTATTTATTTAAGCGGAATGATAACATGTAAACCACAACAAGTAACATTAACCACAACACGTAATAATAATTATATTCGCTTATCTATACTATGTGATACAAAGACCACACATCGCACTAAACACCGCGCTACTATCCTAATCACTAATAGTATAAACGCAAAAGTATGTGAGTGTGTGAGTGTGTGGGTATGTTTTCGTTCTCTTTTTTTTAATGTAAATTTTCGCGACATTTTGGGTTGATTTTCATCCCTCATTCTTCATCTTTGGGGACACCCTACAGAGAAACGCAAATCGGGACAGTCCCGTTTGAAACGAGACATCTGGTCACTCTATATGTGGTGTAATCTGTAGGAGTTTCAGATCTTCTGAATCCTACTAATATTATAAATTCGAAAGTTTGCGAGTACGTTTTTAAGCGATTAGGCATATTATAAGGATTACTTTTATTATAAGTCTGTTAAAATGGGCGAAACCGCGGGTGAAAAACTATTGTGAAATATAATCACAATTATATGCGTCTTGTTTAGTCGATTAAGTGATCTAATAACAAATCCTACTCCATGACTCACGCTACAGATCAAGAGTTAGCCACCTTGTAACAATAACAGATTAAGGACAAAATATGCCCTTACTCTTCACACACCCGCAGACAGATAAGGACAGAATTACATATCAAACCATTTAAACAAGACAATAACTGGATCCAGTGATTTTCCGCTGGCACAAAAATACTTTGGAAAAAACAAACGCATTAAAAAAGAGGAACTCGACTGCTCTTAATAATATAATTATATATATGTATCTTCACGCCAAGCCTCATGCGAAGTAGACAGAGAGTATCGAAATAGATTTCCCAAACATATAATTTTTTTTTATGATATTGGAATGCGAACAAGCAGACGGATTACCTGATGGTAAGAAATATACGTCGCCTATAGACACCAAAGGTGGAAATGGTGCGTTGCCAACCTGAGGTTGGGATGGTAAGCCTCTTGCGTGAGT
>DVZL01005082.1:0-12335 GCA_018236625.1 Lasaia peninsularis
CACATACTAACAAATGACGGTAGATTTAAAAAGATGTCATAGCTCCATGTAGGTTAGGCCACGAACTTTTGGATCCAACTGTCTTCCACCCAGGCGGCTCGTAAGGGGCGAGCACAGGGTCTATTGTCACCAACACTGTGACATTATCTAGGTGGTAGAGTCTTGCAACGACTCGCCCCGATAGATACCACCGCCTTACCTATTCCTGCCACAATAGCGGCAGTGCTCGTCATTGCCGTGTTCTGGTTGGTTTGCAGGATAGGGTAGCCGGTAAATTTACTCACGAAACAGGCTTACCATCTCAGTCTCAGGTTGGCAACGCACCATTTCCACCTTCAGTGTCTATAGGTGACGTGATTTTCAATTAGTGGTACATATAGATACCCTGGTGTATACGAAGTTGTATGAAGGAGTACGCATTCAAAACTTAATAGACAGCGACATCGAAAATTAATAAACTTAAAATTTAAATACACTGTAGCCGACTATGTATCGACTATGCATCGCCGTGTTTACATGTACTTAGTTGATAAGTAGTTAACTAAGTTTCACAAGTTCCACTTTAGGGTACAACTAAATTTTACCTTCACCTTGTTACTTAACTGTATGTTTACACGTAATTAGTCTCTTAAGTTTAAGCTAAAATTTACTTGACTACTTATCAACTAAATTGGCGTAAATCAGACTTTAGTGATGTACTTGAAACAAATTGAAAATTATATTTAAATTTATGATAGTATAGACTACGCTTCTTTTCCGACGGGTAAATATTAGAAGGGCGGCTTTAAGGGTAATAAATAGACATAAACTTTATTCATGAAAGTTTTTATGTTAGGGATCAAAAATACATTTTAAAAACAATTATAGTAGACTTATTGTCGACATGTTTATCAACTATTTGTATAAGCTCATTATTTGACGTCAACTTTGACAGTTTTAACGCACGACACTACCATGTTTGATATCGACCTGTCCGCTTCATATACCTGAAACAAACCTAAATAATTATTATCATTTTATCACGGTAACATGAATGCATGCGAGGCGGGTTTGTTTACCTTGAAAATGACGTTGATTCATGTCATCACCTATATAACGTAAGCTATTCGTTATAATTAATTCATCGCCTATTTACTGGCGGCCATTTTGAAATAAGTGTCAGGTAAAGTTATCTGGAATATGAAGATGGCGTTGTCTCTAGATCTGCGCTCGAAGGGTCACATTATTTTATCTAATCAAGATTAGATTTTTTTCACTATGTTATGAAAACGGATGTATAGTGATGAATTCATAATTATTATGAAACATGAATTATTTTTAATAAATGTTCATTTCTTTAATACATGTGAAACCTTTGTTGTCCATCCTGTCAAATACTGTAAGTAATGATTGACATTTATGCATGTGTTCTGTACTATTCAAAAAGAGTGAATAAACTATTGTCTGTATTTTTTTAAATCAAATATGGCGGAATTTAATGCACTCATATCTAGAGCGGGATTTTTAAATCGTTTAAATAAAAGCATTTTAAAAAAGTTTTTTTGTAACTTTTAATTTTTTTTTTATTTTGATTCTTTTTTTGTATGTAGCATTCATGATAAATATATACAAGAATTGCTCGTTTAAAGGTATTACATAAAATACTTTTATATATCAATCTATATTAATATCTAGTCTGTATCATTGTTATATGTTCATCAAAGCCTAAATTAGTTACTAAACTGTGAGGCGGTACGAAGTTCGCTGGGTCAGCTTGTTTATATCTAAAATGTTTTCAGGTACAATCCAATTGTTTGACAAGCGTTACAAAAACGTGCAGTAATTTTTAATTACGACTTTCCCACGCGTTTCCTTTACAATGAAAGATAGGGCAAGAGGCTGGCTTTGTGCCAAACTTGTGTATCTGTAATTTTAGCCACCACCTTATGAAGATACTCCTCTCCTTGCGCAAATATCGCGGTTAGGACGAATACGGAGTGTGTTAATGTGAACACAGAGATCTTGGTTCAATAGCTGGGTACAGTATTCAGACCATTGTTTGAATAAAAGGACCGCACTACTACCCCAATTCCCACTTTCAACTTTTTTCGCTTTTAAGTCAGTATCCTGGCTTTTTGCTTCTTTTGTTATAGAAACAGGATGTGTTGAAAATCGATTTGTGGTTTACTTTTAAATATTGGCTTCTATTATATTGCTACATTAGCCTCTGTGGTTGAGTGCAGTCGGTGTTCAATTTTGACACAAGAGGCTTTGGGTTCGATTCCCGGATTCCCTTGTTATTATTCGTTTCATCTGAAAAAACATAACATTGCGTTTGTTTGGATCTATGTCCGATACGGCGGTGGACTTACCACCTGCGACTTAATGGTAGCTAAGATTTTCGTACAATCATGGGTGCACATGTACCTCTGCTCAACTGCTTCGCTGCCCATATGAGCGTGACGGTATTTTTTTTTAGAATGATTACAATTTTATTTACCTTAATTGCTGCGTTTGTATTATATGTTTTAGTGTCTAATTTTTAACCCCACTTAATTATGCTTTAACGTCTTTTGAAAAGCTATGTTTTTACTGAGCAATATTATGCTGAATTTTTAATATTTTCATCGATATAATCTTGAAGTTATGACGAAAATTGAAACGGAATTATTATGTTTTTTTCTACCTTTTTCTTGTAAAAAATCATAAGTACGTAATCAAAGAAGTTTCCTTTTCGTCAATTCAAATAAATAAATAATTTTAACATATATTTTATTTCAAGCGAGCTGTACCTGCGACTTCATCTGCGTTTAAATTTATTTTATAAATAATCTCAGCCTAAGTTAGTTTTTATTTTATCAACTATCTGCCAGCGTCAAATTCGATTCAGCCGTTCAAGAGTTTAGTTGGAATAGACAGACAGACGTACAAAAATTATAAAAATGTTATTTTGGTGCATATACCGTCTATATGTGCTTTTAGCAAAAAGCGGTTGTTTTAATTTTACCGACAGTTCTGTCATTTCTTGCTTAACTTTCATTTTGCGCTCCGCTAAAGATTTTAACTGTCTGCCCAAAGTTCCTGAGAAATAAAACTTGGCAACCTTTAAATCAAAGGTGAATAGGTTTCTTTTAGCTTAGTACACTAACATCATTGACTCCAGCATCACTTTACATCGGGTGAGCTGTGGGTCGTTGTGCTTAGCTTTAATATATATAAAAAAACTTATTTAAAAACCCAATTTGAATGTTTTGATTTATTGGTAAAATGTAGAAATGAAATGCTTGTGATATATTACTAAAATAAATATCAGGAATCAGTCAAAATGTATATTATGACATATACATTTTGTCTGATTCGAAGTAACTACAAAATCATCCTGTATATAATGTTTGTCTATTACGAATTCAGAATAATCGTAAGCACTAATTTGATTCACGAACCAACCAGATGTGAGGCCGTGACCCAGCTACAAGTACGGAAATTAAACAATTTTACGAGACAATGCACAAAAGGTTTAGCTGAAGCGTGTCACTTAAATAACTAGTTGCCCCACTTACAATAATTAAGCCGCTAATTGGAATCGTGATCAGCTTTCGTCTAGCACATAATATTATATTTTACTTGCTAGGAGCTCTGTTTTAACTCTCCTGATTGCTATGGTACGGTCACGGCGCTCATGAAAAAACTAATGGTCGCCTTAACAACCAGATCCTTGGTATGAGAGGAGTTGGTCTCACATCTAGGTAGAACTGAGTACATAGTGCATTTATTCGTACTTAGCCCCAGAAATTCTTAATAACAAAGCTTCGAGCTAAAGTTTATCGTAGTTACATTAAAACTTTTTAACAAAAATATTGAAATGTCGAAAAAATGCAAAAGCAATAAATAATTAACCTTATTTTATTAATCTTAAAATTTATCTTATTAATTATATTATATTTTAATTAATCTTAGGGAAGCGTAGTAAGCGTAGAAAACTAAGTAAACTGCGATGCGTAGCGGTTGTGTGACGCGTAGCGACAGCATGACACGTAGCGGTTGCGTGACGCGTATCGGATCCGTGACACGTAGCAGTTGCGTGATGCGTAGCGGCTGTATGACGCGTAGCAACTACGTGACGCAAAACAGCTGCGTACCGCATGAATTTTATGCATTTTGATTTTTTCTCAAATTTATACGAGTACAATATACGAGGTATGATAGGTGTAAAACAAGTCAGAGTTTCGTCAATGAGTACGAATTATCACTAAGTTTCTAATAGTGAGGATTTCTGATACAAATTGATATGGACTAACTCCAGAATACACTCTATCTATATAATAAAATAATATACAGCATCTCTAAGGCAATAAAAAGGGAAAAGTCTCCGAACTCATGTAAAGGTTAAATACCAATTTAATGGTAGACTAGTTTGTTTTTGAGTTTTAAGGCGCCTGATTTCCCGACCGAGCTATTCTAATTTCCTAAATGAAAACACCATTAATGGCCGTTCTCAATAATCTACCAGCGATAAGAGATTGGGCTAACGTAACCAGGCAACTACTGTTATTAATAAAATATCTTAGCAACAAAACTCTAGTAAGCCGAAGACACGTTATTAAAAATAGTCATAAAGCGATATTTTCTGAAAATAAAACCTAGCTAGATCGATTTATCGCCCTCGAATCCCGCGAATACAAAATTTCGAGAAAATTGTTCGAGCTGATTCCGAGATCGTTTATAACATAGATAACATAAAACATTTGATCTTAATCTGAACAATTGTTAACTATACTAAATGCAAATAAACGAACTTGAACTTGAACTTGATCTAAACCTTTCTTTTTTAATACCTGAGATGGGCAATTCACTTATCTGCTTTGGAATAGATGTGATGTGGGAAGCTGATCCGAAAATTTTGTTTGGTGTAGCAGAAGAAAACAGACAGTTACCTCTTGGGGGATATAAAACTAATTTATTAGATCACTAAATTATGATAATTACAAAAACAAATGCGTCAAGATAAATTGTATACACAAATGTAAGTTATTATGCAATGGTCCAAAATATAAACGAGGCAGAAGTAATAATCAATGTCAGCTATGAGTGACGTCAAACAGAGGAGCTGCAGTCACTCCGAGTGATTTAATTTTCAATCAGTGGCCAAATTACTTACAGCACTCTGATACATGATTGAAATTTCACCGGATTTCTAGCAGGAACTTTAGTAGAGTCATAGCAAATTAGCAGTATTAGTCTCGATATCGCCGCCTGGGCGTTTGTTGTTATGGAACTGGACTTCCAGTTTAATAATATTATTAAAAACTTACAAAAATATGGAAACAAAAAAGAAAAGTAAGACATTGCAGATACTTTCTTAAAAAACAACGTCACACTCAAATCCCCGAAGGGGAGGTAGGTACTTATGCGCCCTATTGCGCCTATTGCGTACTTAAGGTATGATATTAGGTCCCATGATGTGAATGGTATCAAGTACGTCGCCATGTTGGGCACAAAATCATTAAAAAACAGCATAACTTTTATAGGGTATAACTGAGCACTGACTATGATGGCGACGACCAAGGTGCTGTTGTGCCAAAGTTTCTGATTCTCGAATAAAAAAAAAACAAATTGTCAAATGAAACTTTTATCTTCGTGTTTGTCTGGATCCCTTGTGTAGAATAGACAATCTGCCTTCTTCATAGTATAGTTAGTTAACTGTGCTCGCCTCTAATGAGCTACCAGCAAAGGGCAAGCCCGGGCAAGGATCTACCCCTTACCTATTCCTGTCGCTATAATGACGTAATAGTATACCAGTCCAGAGGGTAATGTGGCTGGTAGATTTGCAAATCAGACATAACACCCCGTATACAGGACAGCGACACACCTATAACATCTTTTGCGTCTACAAACCACGGTTGAATCTTCCCATCAGGACATCCGTGATCTTGTTCCATTGTCTTATCATTTAAGTGTAAAAAATACTTCAGAAATAATCAGGGGTGACCAGTGTGGTTGAATTTTTATTCTTAAAAGCACATCGTAAAATACAAAGAGCGGATTGGAGTAAAAAGGAAAGTTTGCACCTTTTAGAGTGCCACAGAATCAACAGATGCTACAAGGGTAACTCAACCATTTTCACTTGTTGGAAAAATCATTTCTCGATTTATAATATCCACTGGCAACCTTCCGCTGCATTACTTTAACCTGTACACTTGTCTGGAAATTTTGAAACATTTTTATCTATTATTATCTTGCAACGGAAAACATATTTTGTCGATATTCCGGTCACATGGAGAGACCGAAATACTGACAGTAACATAAAACAATATCTGAAGTATCCAGCATTTTGTATTATAATATATAGAATATTCGGTATATGTTTTTGATATATCTCTCTCTATTAAACAAAACACAACCTCGCTGAGTATGTGACTTTTTGCCATCAAATATAGGTCTATTTCAATTTCAATCATAAAAAACATTAAATAAATTTTAAAAAACTGTTGAATCTAAATTATATGGATTATATTATATTATATGAATAGCTATCCCGGTGAACTTCCCTGTGAACCCTCTACTAATAAAAACAATATAATATGATATTAAAGTTCAAATTGACTTTTAATTTAGTATGAGTATTATTATGAATCTTCTGTAAGGGAACATAGAATAAATTAAAAGCAAAAAAAAAGTCTTTTTAGGTAAAGCTTTTATTACTTTTCGAGTTGCTCTCAACAACGAGTCAAGTTGATTTTGTAGAAGTGCTTTAAAAACAACTGTCCCGCCATCTTGGTTGGTCCACCATATTGGATTTAGAATGATGTCATGTACCTTATCGTGCATTGAAATCCAAACTAAACGCGTATACAGAATTTCAGGTTAATCGGGTGAAGACATTTAATTCAAAATTGGATTTTAAGATTCCACCCGAACATACACACATTCGTACAATGCAAATACGTTAAATAAAAGCGTTTAATAAAAATGTTTGTGTTACTCAGGCTACTTTTTATTTTTTCTCTTTGTAAGAACCATCTTTGCACTTCAAGGTATACTATAAAAAGGTCTCGGTAGCCGAGTGCTTAGTGTTTCAGATTCTATTCCGGTAGTCCTAGTTCAAACCCCTGGCAGTACTGATGAGTTTTCTGAGTGTTCTTACGTTAAAAGGAATAATACATCGTGAGGAATTCGTTCGTGTATTTTAATTAAACTTAAATTAGGTTGGACCTAATGTCCCTTCTGAGTTGCAGAATTCAGATGGTAATCGTTCTGTGTAAAATCCCCTTGTTTGAGCAGCCGACTCTGATATCATTGATAAAAAACAGGACAATGAGGAGTATAAACAAACACACTAATATAATAATGTGTGAATTTAAGTTTCTGTTTAATGAACGTGCTTGCTCAGCAGCAAACATATTTCTGTAATGGAAATATTTTTTGCGGTTTCGACATTTTGACGTTAGTACATAATCCGGAGCCCACAAATGCGGCGGGCGCGGTCAATAATCTCTCCGTGAATTCTGTCTCTAAACGCTAAATTTGTACACGAAGCTTTCGCAGCATGAAATAACAATTTACATATGCTTTTAAACTCAAATCTTTTTTATTTTAGCCATGTCCAGTTTCTATGTCAGATGATGTTGGGGTCAACCACCAATTGTATGATATCTGAATAATGGAATATATGAATCCGGGTTTCCTCACGAAGTTTCCTTTCATTTCAGGGCACTTACAAAATGCACATAAGTTGGAAAATTTTATACATGACGGGGTTTGAACCTGGACTATCGGTATGAAGTCCAGAGCGCTAATCAATGAGCTACGGCTTCCCCTTATAATCAGAATAAAATTTGTCCCCGTGTTGGTCCGGGTACTCTGTGTAGAATAGACCATCTAACTCTCTATCAGGCAACTCGTAAGATGTGAGTATAGATTAAATGAGTCATTCTCAACAAAATCTCGGATTGTAGAGTGCTGTGCAGCAATTCGCCGACCTTAATCCACCTTACCTATTCCTGACCCATGTTACATGGAGGAGTTTGAACTTCGGTCACCGGAATGGAAATCCGAAGAGATAACCAATAGACTAGAACTCTCAAGTTTTCCTGCTACGTTACCTCACCCTAAGTCCTTGCAATTTTCAAAACGCATTTTAAGGCCGTAGGGGCGTATCAAATGTATATCCAAATATATTAAGTGACTGTCAAATTTGTCGCCACGGGCTCGGTCGAAAATTGTTCCGTGTGTTCGTAGTATTTATACTGTAAACGTTATTGGAAATTGTATGAGTCGTGGAGCTTACGTTTGGTGATTTATGTTGATGAATTAGTCCATCCGTCATCTGGTAGGACAAGAAAATATATGTTATGGATTTCAGAGATATAATTATTGGACGTTTTTGTTGAGAGGATCAAGATACAAAGTAATATTACTGAATAATATTATCTAATGTCTTACAAATTGAATTGCTAAGTTCTTTCGCAAATTTTTGATATTTTTGATATTGGAATGTCAACACAAGTTTTTATGAAATGGTCCATTATGACTTAGGTAAACTAATACCATATGGAACGAGTTACCAGCGGCGGTATTCCCAAACGGATACGACTTAGGAACCTTCCAGAAAAGAGCATACTCATTTCTAAAAGGTTGGCAACGCATCTGTGATACCTCTGGTGTTGCTGGTGTTTGTGGGCGGTGGTGATCACTTATCATCAAGTGACCCACTTGCCCGTTTGCCTCCTCTTGTATATAAAAAAAATACCAATTTGTCAGAACGAGTCATCTCAAAACTCTATTAACGAATCGTAGTCACAGTGCTACAAGCTAACCAATGCCTAAACGGTTGCCCAATTGGAGACTAAAACGGGATTTGTGTTCATAGAATGAAAAATAACGCTATTGATTTATTTTTTTTAATTATTAGAACAATTTTTAAATGCAATTATGCTATGTGCCAGCTTTTACATAGACCGACTGCCATCTAACACTGCAACCAAGAAGGCAATACAGACCGAACGGTAGATTAGCTTGAATTGGAATACATGAGTCCAGGTTCCCTCACGGTATTTTCTTTCACTGATTTTCTCACAAAATGCACATAGATTGGAAAATTTTATACAGATCGGGGTTTGAACCTGGACTACCGGTATGAAGTCCGGAGCGCTAATCACTGCGCCACGGCTTCCCCTTATAATCAGAATAAAAATTTGTCCACCGTCTTGATCCGGGTCTTCTGTGTAGAATAGACCGTCTGCCTCCCTAACAGGCAGCTCGTAACAGACGAGTATAGGTTAACTGAGTCATTCCCTACAATATCACTGGTGGTAGAGTACTCTCCCACAACTCGCCCGGGTAGGGATCCACCCCCCTACTTATTCCTGCTACCATAAACATTGTCATGTTCCATAAGACAGTGACGCACCTATAACTTCTATGGTGTCTATAAGCCGCGGTTGTTTCTTACCATCAGGAGAGCCTTGTGTTTGTTTGCTGTCTTATCCCATAAAAAAGGATAACGAAGTTCTAGAATATATAAAACTCGAACGAAAAATTTAATCGCTATTAGTATTTGAGAGTTTGAGAGCTAGTTCATTATCAAAACATGCTCAATGTTTGTCTTCTCTAAGTTACGTATTTGCAATGGTACTGAGTTTATTGAAACAGAGATTAAATCATCACCTTTGTACCAAACAAGTTATCTAATATCGTGTTTGTGTTTGCGATGGGTCTGTGTATCGAGCTTACTGAAACTGGATATCCATTTATTTATTACTGCATATTGCAGTTATCTCTTATTTAATCGACTTCCAAAAAGTAAATTCTCTAACTGGTGGTAGAGTGCTGTGCAGCAACTCGCTCGGGTAGGGATCCACCGCCTTACCTATTCCTACCGTAATAATGACTGATCCCTACCTTCGATAGTATTTATTAGGGAAGATATTGAAAAGGATTTTAAGTTTCCCTTTCTTCATTTATTTTATTTTACATAATGTCAAAAATGTTATACTTTTTCATAGATAAAATTATTATAGAAACAATTTTAAATAAAACCAATGTTTTTGTATTAAACAATGACAATGTCCTGTTCCGGCCCTGAGGGTAGGGTAGCCAGTAGACTTGCACATCAGGCCTAACACCACGGCCAAAGGACAGCGACGCACCTACAACATTTATGGTGTCTATAGGCCATTGTCTCTTACCATCAGAAGAGTCGTGTGCTTGTTTGCTTGAGAACATGAGTTAGAGAACGTGGAGGAAACTAGGCGAGTATGCAGAGATCGTGACACTTGACACTCGATACTCTCTGCTTATCCGGCTAGGAACTAGGCGTGAAGATATGTATATATATTGTATATACAATATGTAAAAAACAGGTATTACAATAGACACTTCAATTTTATTTATTAATATATATATAGATATATTTTGTGAATCAGCTCCTTAATGCATAACGTCGTCCAAATTATTCACCCAATTTACTTACTAGGTTTATGCTACGCCTAAATTCATACCACCGGCTTAATAATTATTGATGCTTCAACACTAAGTGATTATTACTGTATTTAGGTTTAGAAATTAGATTAACGAGAGCGATTATTGGTACCCTGAACGTACCTAGAGTAAAAATAAATAATATATTCATGCCCATATCCACGAATTGGGAGGCAGAGGTACATAAACACCCACAAGCAACAAAGGATGTTAGGTCCTATAATGTGACAGGTGCAAAGTCCGTCGCCATATCGGACACAATTCTGCCGTAGTAATCGAGAGAGCGGTAATACAAAGATGGCCGTTTTTTATTATTGTTGATTCGGAATGTACGTCAAACGAGCTTTCTTTCTATCAAGGTGTCAAAAATATACGTAAGTTAGAAATGCATTTTCTTGTTTGATAAAGAGCAGTAAAAACAGTAAATTTTCTCAAAAGCCATTTTCTCGAAACCGCATTTATTGACTTACTGCTGTATCGATTACCAGGGCAGAATTACTGAGTTTCCTCACGATGTTTACCTTCTCCGGAAGAGCACTTAAGTACATACGTTATAAAAACTTATTGGCACATTCGGGATTCGTACCTAAACTACTGAAATGCTTATGCTAAGAACTGTTAAGTCTGTGATTTCTTAACTACAAAAATTATGACTTGAAAGACAATATAAAATATGTGAAAATCTGTTAATTATGTTCTATACAAAATAAAACATTAAATTAAATTAGACTGCTCGTTATTAAATTATTGCCAAGCTTACTTTCTATTTTTCTTGTATATAATATTTTGTTATGCATTTGTATAAAAATCAAATGCGCCAGTTTAAAATGGCTTGTACCTTTATACATACATACATACGATTGCCATACGTCACGATCCCTACACACTTGTACCTTTGTAGGTTCCTGTATATTGCGGGTAAGTTATGATAGCTATATGGATCATTTATGGTGATATTTACCTATGTCAGTTATTTCTGAACTACAATTCACGACTTTGAAATAGTTACAGATAAGTTTATAAAGTATGTTCTATCCAACAAAAAATAATAATAAAATCGTTTTGCGAATAAATGAATTAAAATTAAATTTAGATTTTGACTTCATCGCCTCTCTTACGGAAACTTATGTAAACAGAAAAGTAGCCTTCAAGCTACTTCCGAACATAGACCACCCGCTAAATCTCTTCATATTTTGACATTAATCGCATACATATAGACAGACAGATAAAAACCATAGAAATGTGTTCAGCCCGTTTTTAGTTGCCTAGACCTTTTATTTTTAATCTTTAAAATACAGAATTCTCTCTACTACTTTTTTTTGTATTTGTTAGCAAAAAATATTTGTTATTATTTTATATGTTATTTCTTGCATAAAATCATCCTAAAAACAAGTTTTTCCGTGTGATCCGCACTTAATAAAATTACAAATGAAGTTTCACCACGCGCAAATATAATGTGTAATATATGATAATAACGTTAATAGGTAAATGCAAAATCGATTTACCGGTAATCCGACATCAAAGAGAAGCATCACGCCTTGTTGGCGCAACTAATGGAAGTTGCAGTTCCAACGGCGTCGAATGCAAAACTTACGAAGATCATATCCTGTTTATGCACCAATTTAAGTTATGTAGCTCAAGGGATGTCTATGTCAATATGTTTGAACTACTGTTTACAGTCTGTTTTTTTTATAGTATAAGACAGCGAACAGGCACATGGCTCTCCTGATGGTAAGAGACAAACGTGGTCTATAGACACCATAGATGTTGTAGGTGCGCCGCTGCCCTGTGGTCGAGCTTTTAGACCTTATGTGCAAGTCTACCGACTACCCTACCCTCCGGACCGGAACACGACAATGTCATTATGGCGGCAGGAA
>DVZL01005083.1:0-12334 GCA_018236625.1 Lasaia peninsularis
GTGATGCTTAAACAATAATAATTTTATGGACATTGCATATTTTTTTCCTGTATTTTCTGAATTTGTTTCCTTTTTTTCTATTAACTTAAAAAATACAAGCAAGATGTTTTTTTTTTGTATTACACACCCAAAAGTAATATATTTTCTTTAATAATTATTATGTCTTTTTTTTATTTAAAGTTTTTTTCTAACATTTTTCAAGGATCAAAATGTTAATTTAACAATTTCTCAGTTCATTGTTTTAGTGACATTGCATGATTTTCCCCTGTGCCCTTCAATTGTTAATGAAGATGACAAACATACTAATATATAATATGATAAATATCTTTTTACATACATTTCTTCCAAATGCCTTGCATAGTAAGGAGAGTATAAGATTTCTACATACGCCTAGCTTCCTCCACACTCATTTCTCTCTTTTTACAAACATGCCTGTTTAAAAGACCACCACGCTTGGATAATACATGATATACAGCCATTCACATTGTATATCTGTTTTGTCAATGTTTCATATATGTTTACAATATTTTTAACTGTTTAATATATATTTGAAATATCAAACTACGACACGACTTCGTAAATCGATAAAAATATTTAAGTTCATAGGAATTTATTATTGATTGAAAGGTTTGAATCCGGCTTAAGTCAACAACAATCATAATAGTCATGTAAATAAGTCGCTACTAGAGATCGTTCAAGCGATCATAACACGTGAAGTAGGTACCTACTTACCGATTTATGTACAGTTAACTTTATGAACTAACTTTTTAATTCTTTCAATATGAAAAAGACATTAAGTTGATTTTGAACTAAATGATTTATGCCAATACGATAATTTTCTAAATAGAATAGATCATTAATTTAAATATAAAATATCAGCCCCGAATTTCCTTTGAAGGATTCAGTTTGGAAAAAAAAATCAACTAAAATACAAATTAATAATTATTGAATGCTTACAAAGTTTTATTTTAACCTTTTAATAAATAGGTGTTAATAGTGGGTAGATCAGCTGTTTAGGTTATGCGTTGATATATCAGTCACTCTTATTAATTATATATTTATTTTTAGCGTAGAATGGGTACAAAACCCAAAAAACAAAAAGTTTAATTCTTGTGTTGTTCTTCTTTTTTTACGCCATATGTACTAAAAGTAGGAACTGATCTACAAAATAAAATAATAATGTACTTTATATTATGATCACCAACCAATTTTGATAGGTTTCTCATTATTTAAACTTGAAGGAGCAAATTAAAAATGAAAGCTATATATCATTAAAATCATTCAATCAGAGACGAAGATATCTACGATTATATTATAATAAGGGAAAAAACTTGCTAGCACTTGATCTCTATTATATCATGTTTTGTTTATTACGTAATTCAGACACGACAAAATTATCAGTGGTTTGCTTAATTTTGTAAAACTTTTATTGAAGTGCAACCTTTGATGTTTGGTTAATGCCTGCCAACATCCCGTCAAATCAATCGAATGAGGTAGGAATCAATCACATAGTAAATCAAGATAATCGTTTCAATGGTAAAACTGTCAACCTTGGAACACGAGATGAAACGATAGACAAAGATAGTATATCTGGCTACAAAGCCAAAGTCAATTCTAAATGTGGACACAATCTTTGGCAAGTATAGCATTTTAATTTCAGTTGTTCATATCTTGCCCCGGCGTCACATCGCTGCACTCGAACCCTTACCTGCCCTGTTAATCTGCAACCCTGCCCCCTTAGAAATTAGTGATCTGTGAAGAATGGGACTTATGTTATCAGTATTTTTATCATACGTGGGTGTACGTGAAGCCTTGGAATGTATGAAGCACATTCTCAGTGGTGTGATTCCTGATACGGAACCAGATTTCCGTGATCTCGTAGAATATTACACAAATCTTCTCCAAAAGAATAGTAATAGAAACACATATGATTGGACCAATGAATCTGGTCAAGGCTTCTTGTGCTTAAACGAAGATAAAAAAGGAAACTTGAAAGCTGCCGCTGTGAAGTTCTACGGTAGACAAAATGATTCAACAGCTATATTATTTTCCACAAAAATATCCAGCTTCGGACAGGATTCAGTGGAAGATAATTCGCAAGCTAATGGTGACTACAGATTTGAAAGGTATCCACTGAGTAAAACAAAAACTATTATATCAGATACATCTGAATCATTTAATGTGGGAAACAGTAACAGATCAACGACGCTTTCCGAAAATATTTCAGATTCAAGTCTTTCCTCTCCAAACTCTTTCGAGCGTAATGAGCACACGGCATATGAGGGCGACGAAAAACCAAAACTAACATGGGAATATACTCCTCGTACCCCCTCTCCAGCGCCACTGCCCGAAATACATTTCCAATCTTACGATGAAGACAAGAATGACAAGAATGTGTACAGCGAAGAATATTTAAGGTTAATATTCCTTGATATTAACCATTCACTCATAGATTTTCATAAACCATGCTCAGTAGTGACTTAGCTGATTTCATGAGTGTCTCTTCACCTCACTTGCGTGATTGTTACTTCTGCTAGCATGAACATTGATTCATCTGTAATATATCAATTCATGTCTTTATAAATTTGTTTAAGATCACTTGATGGAATTAAGTTTCGGCCGTTGCAACGTAGCGACCCGAGTGGCAGACGCAGGTCCTTTAGAAAGCGATTGTCTTCATCCTCCAATTCTTCTAAAGAGTCACGAGCGTCACGCGAAGAAGAACTTAAGATGTTCACGTCACTCGAGGAAGCTGAATTTAACCGCATGAACAGTAGTGAGAATAACAGTGGATTTGGAAGCACTCCAAATTTAGCAACACGTTCTTATTCCAGAAGTCGATCCAGAGAAAAATCACGCGAAAGAAGCAAAGAAAATGCTGATGTGTCAGCTGAGCCAGCGCGAGATCTATCTAAACTAGATTCAGTGGAGGACGAAACAAAACAAATACCAGAGGTACAGGAAGAGGAAGACGATTTAGATTTTTGGGCTAACATGGGAGATGATTAGTATGGCTTCTTAACGTAGAACGAATGCCTATGCCTGAAATAAGAACTAAGCATGACTGATTGAGTGATTAAATTGTACACACCCTTTTTGTGTTTGTTTTTGAGATTCCTAGTAGTTGTTACCATTTCGTATTAAAAAGAGCAATATGCTTTCCCATACTGACGGGAACAAGCTATTTAAAGCTTTAATGTATGGCTTTTTATGACAATTATAAACATTTAAATATTGAACCATATGTTATTCAAAATTTTAAAAATATTTTTAAACATTTATCAAAAAACATTGAAACGATAGAAGTTGTTTAAATATCACTACATGGAAAATTGTTTATTTACAATTCTTGTACTCACATTGACTGAAAAGAAAATAAGTTTATATCGTTGGACAGGTTTTTAGGTTATTTTAAAGAAGGGTGACGAAATTATCTATTTATATTCTGCTTCTAGTTTTACATAAAACGACTAACAATTGTCTCTTTTCTGTTTCTTTAGTGCTGAAAACAAGCTGGATATAAAATTGTGATAACAAAAATTACACACAGAAGTTTATATGCATTGCGAGTATTGCTATCAAATAAATTTAAAAATAAATTGGTATTTATTGGCACTGGTTCAAAAATGATCAGTCCGTAGCAGTATTATTGTGTTGAAAACATAGTCTTGATATTACATTGAAAACTAAGGATTTAGCTACTGGTTAAATTATGTTTTAATAAAAAAAATTTTGTAGATATAAATACAAGAGATAAAATTATGTTTTTTAGAATCACATCAGTAAAATTTTTGTTAGAATTTACATTATTTAATAACCACAATAAAACAATTACAACACTAAAAAAATATCGTCACAGAGTATCTACATATGCAGGTCTACGATTTGCCGATGATATTAGGTCCCATAATGTGACTGGTGGCAAGTCCGTCGCCATTAGACACAAATCCCTAGTTTCCTAATGATGTTTTCGGAAAATGTACTCAAGCTACAAAAACTCATTGGTACGAAGCGCGTACCACTAGGCCACCGCGGCTCAACTCACAACAACACTTGTATACAACATTTATATTACCAACTACAAATTTATACTAAAGTTAATTAAATGGAAGACTTACAACTAGGCAACGATGGTAAAAAGTCCATTTTTGCCAATTGCAAGTTCTCACTTATACACTTATATTCACTAACTGTAAATAAATCAATTCAGTTCATCTTATGTAGAAAAAAATGTTTTATAATATGAAGAAAATACCATCAATGATTTTTTTTTCAATTGTCCCACACTAATGTTTAATATGTCCTAATCGCACGTTCTCAGAGAGGACTACTATCTGGAATGAACTACTGTGTCTGGGTAGTAGACGAAATGTCCTAAGAAATGATAACCGCTCTCAGATTGATTTGTTTAAGAAGCTTAGACATCTCAACTGCGTTATTGAATGGTAAAACATAGGTCAGCTTTTTCAATTGAAAGCTGGTGAAATAGTTATCTTCGACCCATATAGACCTTTCAAATGTGTGTAAAAAATTGTAACAGTAATAATTTATTCGCAGTGAAACAGCAAAAAAAACAACTTTAACTTCGTTATGATGTTCTTCTTTCATCTTACCCTAATCCCGTATTATATTCATGATATTGGGGTCCCTTATCTAGAATTTGACTGATCTTTACAACCTGGAACAGAAACTAAGTCCAAACCTAGATTAGGTCGAATTCAATTAATTCGGATTTCCTCACGATGTTTTCCTTCACCGTAAGAGCACTAAGAAAATGTACATGAGTTAGAAAAGCTCATTGGTACATGGCGGTATTCGAAATCCTTTTTTATGTTTTTACTCATGTTTTAATAAATAATGAACCGATTGTCGTAAAATTTAAATGGGAACACCTCTAAAGTATAATCTATCAAACAAATCTATTGAGAATTGATGGAGTGATTGCGTAACAAAAAACAATTTAAGCTAATTGAAAACTTTTTCATTTTTGCAGTTGGTTAAGCCTTTGAAAATATTTAATTTCGAAGACTGATTTTCATAAAGCTTTCGACGGGTTTAGTGTGATATTAAAAGATAATTTAGCCGTCATGTCATATTACGGTATGTAGGTCGAGGTTGGGAGTGGTATTTTAGAGTTACTTGTGAAACTATATCAGCTAGCGTCTCGTTAAAAATCTTCATAGGAACATTTCAGTGGCTATTAGATGCTGTTGCTGTGTCGGTTAGTTTCTCCAATAGATTGTTTATTATTATTTAAACTTAAAAAGGGGTTAGAGTACCCGCCTAACGCCACCTACCAACCGAAAGGCTCAGGTTAGATTTCCGACGGGGGCTAGCATTTGTGTTTTGAACATGGATGTCTATATTTCCGGCTCTGGGTGTTTATTAAAATTCTGATATATATTTAGTATTTATATGTATTAGTATCGTTGACTAACGACCATAACACAAGCATATAATTCGCTTGTGGGTTAGATCAATTTGTGTAATTTGTTAAGGAATATTTATTAAGTCGATTTCAATATCACTCATAAACACGTAATTTGAATAAAGATACATACAGGGTGTCTGGAACCCGGCGCTGGGAATTTAAAGTAAAATATACGATTGATGTTTGACACCAACTTATCGAAAGGATCTTTATCATTGTGATGAAATGAATAAAAGATAAGCTAGACAAATATGTATTCACTTGAACATACGTGACATTTGGAACTCGATACTCTATGTCTAATTCGCAAAGGATTAGGCGTGAAGATAGTATCTGCTATGAAAAAAATGACGTATAATTTATCTGAAATTTTAATAATTTATACGTCATTTTTTTCATGCACATTCGCTTAGAGTGTTTTGCTATACTTTTCGGCAAATGCTATTTATAGAAAAAAATAGTTTATTTAATAGATGACAATAAATAAATTAATACTATAATTTGTAAAAACATTTAATTAAATTCGAAAATATTTCCTTTTGGTCATTTTTTAAGAGCGATTTGTTTATAATTCTTAACCGGACTGTTGTGTATGTAATATTTATAGGTTTAATTATTTTTTTACTCAGATAGACCACACATGCGGTACTTGTACGCGTCGACAATACTATATACATTTATGTAGTAACAGATCAGAATCGCGGCGTCTCATTCAGAAGATCTGGCGTAAGAGACTCGATGGGCTTTTCCTTTCTAAATCTTTTTTAATATATATCTATCTAATACTTTTAAACGAGCAATTCTTGAATATATCAGCGATTTCGGAAGCGGCTCAAACAATTTTCTTAAAATTTTGGGTTTTCGGGTGCGATAAATCGATTTAGCTAGGTTTTATTTTCAGGTTTCTTTTATTAATCGTGTTTTCATGGAATAAAAACCTATATCTTTAACCTTTCTTTCTTCTTTAACCTAAATCTTTAACCTATATCTTTCGCCAAAATTTACGGAGTTAAAATAGCTCAGTTAGGAAATCGGACGCTTAAAACGCAGGAAACCTGGGTTCAAATCTCAGTCTGATTGTTTAGTTTATTTATTTTTCTTTTTTTTTTTTGAGAAACTCTTTCTCACATTTCCAAAGCAAATACAATTCCAAAAAACCTGATGTACAAAAAAAACACCGAGCAAAGCTCGGTCATCCAGGTACTCATTAGTATATATGATATTATCTTTAGCTAGGCTAATAAATAAATATATTAAATCCAAGCACTTCTTTATTTCGACGGAATTTACAAATGTTACATCTATAAGCCACGCCAGCTAAAATCAACAACCCAATATTAGTCATGAGCGGATGCCGGATACATTGTGAAAATTTAGACGAAAACTTAAAGACAGTCTCTATGATGATTCAGAAAAATAATGTTTATTCACTCAAAGTTTTATACATCTTTTAGAAATTGTTTATATTTTGATTTAAATACATACATTATACACGATAAACACATGTGGATATGTACTTATAGTAAATGCAACACAATAAATATCAACACGTCCGTGATATGGTACGTAATATTATTTTACTCATATAACCTTAAAGGGGTAGACAGAGATATATGTTTATACACCCACGATTTTTTTTCTTTATTGAAGGAGTTTTTGCACTTGTTGTGGCAATGCCAACTCCATTGTACCATATACATATAACACAACATAGAAAAATTTACTTAAACTAATTGTATTTATATCATTTAAAATCATAAAGCATTTTGGCTTGATCCGACAGATGGTCAGCCAGAATACTTTGAAAGAAACCGACATCGTACATATTTATTTAAAATTTTTCAATTGACTCTGCTGTTATACTCTGGTCGGACACATTCCGCCACCATGTTATGAGCATCTTCAACTTTGTTGCATAAATTACAATTTGGAGTTTCTTTTATTTTCATTAAAAATGCAAACCAGTTCAGTGGGGCCCACGATTATTTGACGATACTTGGTATTATCCAATTTTGGTCCCGTTATGTGACAAGTCTGTCGCCTTATCGGGCAAAAATCCAATACTTTTTTATAGTTTATCGAATTATTTTACATTGGATATATAAACAGTGTACATTTTGTAAGTAGATCCAGATTGTTTCCCGATATTTTGTTCCCCTTTAAATTCAAATAAAGTTCAATAATTTACAAAATTCAAATTCACAAAAAAGTACCTCCACGCCTAATATCCCCGAAGGCAGAGGTGTGCTGGTAGGTATATCCACAAATAGTAGGTCTAGTAGATATACTAGACCATCCACGATTAGCCAAGGTGTCAAGCCTAGTAGGCCAATGATGTGATAGGTGGCAAGTCTATCGCCATTTCAGGAACATTCCAATCCCGGAAATGAAATGCTTACTCAGAATAATCTGAGAAACATTTTAAGAAAAGTTCCCGACCTGGGAATTGAACAAGGAGTTTAATATATATAGTATTATATAAAATCAGACATATAGACATATACATTTATTACTTAAATATTTGTCCCTGTCTCCTTCGGTGTATCAACGCACACACCCGTATGGCTAGAAACTTAAAATTTACCACACGCATTCATCCTATGACCTAGACATCCACGAAGGTACGATTGTTCAAAATTCGATCTTCATTTTGGATCGATCGAAATAGGAAAAAAAAATTTGTATGGACTAAATAACTACAAGGTACAATTCTGTACTTCTAGTGTAAAGAGGTTAAACTCAAATTCCATAATTTTACACAGCGACAAAAGAAGGTTTAAAATGTGAACTGTCTACTTTAATATTTAAATTATTTATTTTTGACTGTTTATAACAACAGTCGAAAATTAATAATTTAAATATTATAATAAAAAATTAAATATTATTATATAAAATACGATAACATCGTAAAATAAATCCAAATAATTGATAAACCTTAAAGTTTAACCCTTTTACACTAGAGACACAGAACTAGTCAGGCATAAATTTAAATTAACTCAATCTAATACCTTTAAACGAGCAATTCTTGGCCCGCCCCGGCTTCGCACGGGTTTACTATACATGTTATATACAGATATAGACAGAGAAAGTGATTTTATTTCATAATATATGAGCCGCGTGACAACCTGCTTCATAGATGTGCACCCCTCTCCCCTGCGGTTTCGCCCTGCGAGCCGTGCGACACATATCGGCCGGCGGCCATCATTCATTTTAATACCAATTACAATTTTAAATTCGTCATATCTTTTGAATGGACTGTCCAATTGGGATAAAATAAAAAGTAATTGATAGCTATTAAAACAATCTTGCTCGATAAATAGTTTATTTGGATAAGGATTAGTATTTAATTAGTATTTTAGACGATAACATAGGCTAATAATTTGAATTACTTTTATTCCATGGAAAAGTGGTTTTAATGGCTAAAATATAAATTTTTGGTGTATACTATCGCGGACTTTTTTATAGGCATTATTGAGTTCTACAACTTTTCTATAGAAGTCAACCACACATCTCTAACCATTTAGGCAGCGTTCGCGAGAATCGTTAACGTACGGCAGTTTTTTCGTCGACTTACTCCACACTTTTCAATACCACGAAAAATCCTATCTATTTTTCGGGATAACATATCGAGCACAAACCCCGGGTTTCCTCACAATGTTTTCCTACGTCGTAAGAGTACTCAGAAAATGTACTAAAATTAGAAAAACTCATTGGTACATGGCGGTGTTTGAACCTGGACTACCGAAATGTAAAATTAATTAAAAAATAAATATCATCACACCTATATCTCCGAAGAAATAGGCAGAGTTACATACTTATGCACCCACGGTTAGTCAACTATATTAGGTCCCATATATGACAGGCGGTAAGTCCATAGCCATATCGGACACAAATCCAATCTTAGTCAACGTTACGTTTTTTAGATAAACTGATTCAACTTATAGAATAAGTTACTCTATCCTATCAAACCCGGGACCTCTTTTTATGGGATAAGACAATGAACAGGCACACGGGTCTCCTGATCGTAAGACACAAAGTGGGCTATAGACACCATAGATGTTGTATGTGCGCCGCTGCCCTATGGTCGGGCTGTTAGCTAGAGGTGGTCATTATTGCAACAACAGATAGTTAGTATAACGTATTATTCTTGCACAACCGATAACAAAATTATTAAACTTTTGCTCATCCTGTTATTGTTATTGAATGTTGTTATTATGATTAAGAAAAAGAGAGGTAGTAAAAAAAAGGTTATCGCTTCTCTGACTACGATTTTATACCTTTTGCCAATTGAAATAATGTCGAATTTGTTAGGTTAACACTAATTGCTAATAATATAACAACAATTTATGACAACAGTTATAGAAAAATAACACAACAGTATAATTCATTATTGGCATATAGTCGTTATTGCCACTTCTATGTTAGACCTTAAGTGCAAGTCTTAAGTTATGTTGTGTTAGATCTTGTCAAACTCGAACTGACGCTTGAGCAAAGAGGCGAGTATAGTTAATGAACTTGTTTATTATCATCAACGAAATGGAAAGTTCCTTAAAGAAATCACCAAATAAGATGAAGTGTTTTTGACCTCCAAAATTACGACGAATCATGACGATTGCTAGATCGTAGTGCTGTGATAAACATGTGGAACCGGATCTTGTTTTGGTTGGGTTTCGGCAGTGAAAGTTAACGCATTTCACATAACTCAGCGTTCTAGCGCCACATTATGCTCACTTAGCATTGAATAACAAACTTTCAAGCGCTGATGTCGATTATAAAATACCAATTCGTTTGTTACGTAATATTTTGTTTAAAGTTCAATATAACCTTTATGGTAGGGTTATGTATTTATCGTTATTAATCAAAAATATAGAAAATAAAAAAAAAGTATTGGATAGATTGTAAGAGTTTTGTCTAGAGTTTACACTCAAAACAAAGACCTTTCCTCAATACGTACGTAGTGCTAACTCACTCTAAACCAACATCTCTTTCTACTAGTTTTATGGGTTTAATAAAGTTAAAGCAAGTAGTACTAGTACCTTGGCTAATCGTGGGTGTGTTCTTGTATATCTACTGGACTTAGGAGTCGTGGATATACTAGCACGCCTCTGCCTACCTCTTCGGGGATAATAGGCGTGAAGGTACTAAAACAAGTCGGAATAGTTAGGATTGAGATAGCTGGCTCTATTAGAATGAAATAGATTATTAATATTCCTGACAGAGTCGTTGTTAGGTTAGGTTAGGTTAGTACTAAATATACTCAGACATAATTAGTTTCATGGGATAGATCCTTTTTAGGAATAGTTAGATATGATACGGGTATCATTTGACACAAAACGAAATAGCACTCAACAGATTGAAATATCAATATTTTGACGTCTATGTAAAATAATAGTTCATTAAATACGACTCAAAAAGCCATGAATATGGTCATAAACTTTATGTGAGACCACATATGGAGTATACACTATCTAATAAAAAAATGGTCAAACTTCTCTAAAGAGAAAAGATTTTTGAAAATTATACTTGCTCTAAAATAATAAATAAGTATATAAGTTCAATTGAAAAACTATTCTTTGTCGTGTGAAAAGTGTAAAATTAGGTTTTGTCATCATATTTTCGAGTTTCCAAAGTTAAAATACTACGAAGCGGTAAATACTAATGTACTGAACCTCTAACAAAAACAATTAAAGCAATGTAAAAATATGCAGAAACATAGATAACAAACTCAAAAACGTAAAAACGTATTATAACATGAACTTGAAAGTAAAATTAACTGGATACGTAATTGAGAATAACAATGCGAATTTGAAAGTGACAACCCGAGTGCCCGAGCCGTTTCGCAATAGCAAAGACTTTTCAAACTGAATAATAATGTTACTGACCTCACACTAGACAATGCTTATGTTTATTATACAAAAAAAATACAAAAAAAAAACATAAACGTCAAAAAATAAAAGAACACAATACGATTATAAAGTGATCGGCTCTGTGGTCAAGCGTGCGTCCGACTTTGACGCACGAGATTCCGGGTTCGTTTCCCGGGTGAGGCAACTGGATCTATGAGCTTTTTTTATTTATATGAAAAACATAACGTTGTCTAGGATCGAATCTGAGTATTAATAAAAAACGATCATGGCGAAATTTGAGGAACGTGTATGCAAAGAACTACCAATTCGATCGAGATTCGAAAAAGTTTTTCACCTAGTCGTGGTTCTCATGCAGTGTTTGGCAAGAAAGTCGGCCTATGTGCTTGAACACGTGGTACTGCTTAAGGTTTACATTTTAAATTCTTTTCTCCTATGATGAAAAAATTACGAACAGTGGAGTAGGTTTTCGGAGCAATATACAAGTTGATTGTGAAATATGGCGGCTATCATTGAAGAACGTAAATTTATATTTTATAACTTTATATTCAAATTTTTACGTCTTTTCGCAATATGTAACACCTGATATATGCTATGTTTCATTTTGAGTGTGACTTGTAATTTATTATTATCTTCTATATAAATGCACGTATTATTATTTTTCATTGTTAATATGTATTATTAATAATCTTAAAAAAACAAAAGTTATTAGCAATAGAAAATAATGCGATTAGAAATACAAGCGAAATATAAATACGAAATATGGTAATAATGGTGTTGCAAATATAAAGCTAGGATATTAAATCAATTAAATTTAGTTTTTGTACGAACTTATTGGTCTATTGTACAATTAAGTCTAAATAAATAACTTATTGGTCACGATGTGCCAGGAAATAAATGTGGAGCACCATCTTGCAATACCTCTCAGACTTTTGTTCCGTTATAAGACCAGCGGGGCTATAGTGTATCTTTTTGACAGTTAAAAGATACGAACTCCGAGCCCGAATTTTCGTATATTCACTGTCAAATGGCGTGTTTC
>DVZL01005084.1:0-12334 GCA_018236625.1 Lasaia peninsularis
CCCTGTGCTCGCCTCTTACGAGCTGCCTGGGTGGAAGGCAGTTGGCCTATTCTACAACGGAACCCGGACTAACACGGAGGGAACCTACTATAAATATATCGCTAAAGAAGCGATATAATAATATGGTCTCTTTTGTTCTACTTGAGTTGTTAGGGACAGTTAGAGTTGAGAGGTTATGGAAACTATTTACTAGTTTCCCTAACCTCTCAACTGGAACACGACAATGACGTGGGCATACCAATACGAGTACTCCATCCCTGCACAGCGTACTTACCTCACCAGGGTGGACGCACGCTTTTTATAATTTTCTTGACCGCAAAGCAGTGGGCTAATGCTCTTCAAAGAGCCGATGATCTTTCTCTCATCTTTGAGAAATGCTTCAAATATTCATTTCGCAGTCAACTATTTTAAGGCTAACTAAATAGAGGTAGCACTAAAAAATATTAACGACAGCAGTTAATCTAAAGTTTATGAAACACACAGTAAAGTGAGTCATTGGCAGTAATCCGAAGTGCTACCATCAAATCCCTCCAATAAGGCGTAAATCCTGCTCTTCGCCCCGACAATGTTTTGTGGGGCAATTAATTTAGTACTAAATACTGAAATAAGTTTATTTCACTGTAAACGTAAACCTACGAAAGTCATCTTTTAACGGGAATTAGGGTGGAAGTGGATTCAGAAATAATATGGAGTATTTTTATATATTTTTTACCAATCGATTTCTAAATTCTGTGTTTAATATGTGTTAATGATTTAGATGTTGAAAATTCAAGAACAAAATATCTTGGAAATACTCGTATCAGGTCAATAAAATATTAAATTTTACCCCGAGTTGGTCCGGGTTCCGTTGTATAATATACCAACTGTCTTCCATCCAGGTAGCTCGTAAGAGGCGGGCACAGGGTCTATTGTCACCAACACCGTGCAATTGACTAGGTTGTAGAGTCTTGCAACGACTCGCTCGGATTGGTGCCACCGCCTTACCTATTTCTGCCACAATAAAGTCAGTGCTCGCCATGGTCGTGTTTTGGTTAGGAGGGTAGGGTATGGCGTAAACTTACTCACGCAAGAGGCTTACCATCTTAGTCTTAGGTTGGCAACGCATCATTTCCATCTTTGGTGTCTATAGGCGACGTGTATTTCTTATCATCAGGAAATCCGTCTGCTTGTTTGCCTTCTAATATCATATAAAAATATATACAATTAATATAATTCTATTAAACGAGACGAGAGTAGGTATGACTATGTTATATTGTCCATACGAAAATTTATGTTTGTATAAAATATAAGCTACCAAATTGTCAAAATGGCCGAACCAACTATAATTGGTCTTAGTTAGATTAGACATTGGATAGAAATTTGGACAGAACTAACTTTTTTTAATAACATATTTTAATGCTTGCTATTGTCGAATTCTTAATTTCTATCGAAAAACACAACGATACCTATCTCTTGAGTTTTTACGCGACATGTACATCTTATCCGTAGAAAATCCGTATGCTTGTTTACCTATACTCAAATAAACTTAATACAAATGTACCTGTTGCAATAAATGAATGTTTTAATAACAATCTGACACAGAGTCCTAGTTGGAATATCAGAAATAAACTCAAAATGGCGCGGTGCCAAGCTGCGTTAGCGCAGAGTGTAAATAAATTTAAGTATTACGCGATACGTGAATGATAAGTAGGTAGAGACAATCGAAGATGGCTTCCGTGTGGTTATTTTTATTGGACCGTGTGTGGCTGTCATATCATAGCTTTGTTATTTAATCTGTTTAACAATTGTAATTTCAAGAATCGTGCCATATTTTTTCTAAGGACCAAAGATATCCAACGGCTATGCTACCGAGCAACTCGTAAGAAGCAAGCGTTGGTTTCTTTGCACTGGTTTTACTTAGAGTTTAACAACTGCTTTATTTAATTCAGTAGCTATAACATCGGTGCTTGTTTCTATCTAGTTTCAATTACGTGAGAGAATAAACATTCTAGTATTAAAAATAACCTATTATTATCACTTTTGGTGTCTACAGATGACGCGAATTTCTTATCATCAGAAGATCGACGAGAAAATTTAAGAACTTGCAATTTAAGTAAGGTCTCCAAAATATGTACAATAACCATCCAGTTAAATGAAATTGTAATAATTAAACCTATCGAGCAAGTTTTTCAATTATTTTTACAAAAATAAACAATTACGAAATCAATTTAAAAATATATTATAATAGTTGGAAGAGTTTTGCTACACCTCGCCTGGATTTGCACCGCCGCGCCGTATTAATATTAACGCGTTGTGAATATTTATACTGGTATAAAGTCGCTCGCCACTGTTGTATACCGGTGGAAAAGTTAGGTAACATATAAAACTAGGTAGGTACGTAAGAAGCTTAAAATCCCAGTCTTAGGTTGATAACGCACGGTTACTATCTTTGTTGATCAAAGATGAAGTGTGTTTCTTATAATTTTGTTTGCCTTATAATTTCATAAAAAGTGATACTAATATACTCGTATTTTCATTCCGTTTTCTAAAAAATTCCGACGCCACCTCGACGTATCAATAAAAACAAACTCTTGTAGGATATTTTATTTGAACGTAAATCGAGCGGTTCGTATTAGGAAAGATTTAATTTCCGCTTCAGTCAGCACTTTTTATTTTATTGAAGCATTAACAATATTATTGTACGGCCAATGTTTATGCTATTTACGACTCTGCGCCTGTTCGTTTTAAATAGCAATTTCTTGATGGAGAGCTTTTATTTATATTTTTACAGGAACATAAAAATATAATTAACAAAGATGATTTTATTAATATCGAATGCCATGTTTAAATAAAGTATTATCCTAACAATACACTATTCTAACGTACGAATATAAAAATGAATATATTAAACAAACATTACCCTGGCTATAACTTGTTATGTTTTTCATAACTCTCCTCTGTAGTGTAACGGTACGGTTGTCGCCTGTCAAGACCGTTAAGTCGCGTGGGGTCCCGGCTTCAATTCCCTGGTCAGGCTACTTTTCTTAAATGTTTTTCAGATTATTCTGAGTAAGCATTACATTATCCGGGATTGGAATGTACCCAGAGTGACGATAAGCTTGCCAACTATCACATCAGGGCCCTAGAAGGTACCTTGGCTAATCGTGGATGTTCTAGTTTATCTATACTGGACTTACGAGTCGTGGAGATACTAGCACACCTCTGCCTACCCCTTTGGGGATAATAGACATGAAGGTACTTTCGTGTTTTTACATATTTTTAGAAATAAATATAAGCAGATAAATTTTCTAATGACAAATATATACCTTGGTATACCTACCTATGATCTTTATAGATAGGTATACCGAAAATATTAATGTTACGTTGCCAACCTGAGGCTGGGATCTCACAACTTTTATGTAACATTATAAACTACAGTAGGTATCCTCCGAACCACGACCGCAGATTAAGCGATAGTAGGGATAGTAGGCTCATTCTCTTAATAAAATTTTAATGTATATATATTTACGCATGCAAGATAGTAGAACACTGACATTGAGCTGATCGCCGATATTATAACAATAGACGTTTAAAATTACTGTTAACTTGGGTTTAGAATCCAAATTTTATTATTTGTTATTTTGGATAGATATAATACATTTTTGTATTGTGATATATTTTTCTTATAGTATAAGACAGCGAAGAGGCACACGGGTTTCCTGATGGTAAGAGACAACCGTGGCCTATAGACACCATATAGATAGATGTTGTTGGTGCGCCGCAGCTGCCCTGTGGTCAGACTTTATGTGCAAGTCTACTGGCTACCCCACGCACCGGACCTGAACACGACAATGTCATTATGGCGGTAGGAATAAGTAAGGCGGTGGATCCCTGTTGCTGCATAGCACTCTACCATCAGTGATCATGTTGATAGTGACCCAGTTAACCTATGCTCGCCTCTTACGAGCTACCTGGTAGGAAGGCAGTTGGTCTATTCTACACGGAGGACTCGGACCGACAAACACAACTACTAACTAACGTAACTAACTAGAAACAATAAGACCATTGGAAATAAAATAGATAAACACGTTGCCTATGGACACTAATAAGTAAAGGTGCACTGCCGACCGCCGAACATAGGTAGGTACCTACCTAAACTATTCTGCCAAAGTGCAACTATGACAAACAACTTTAGGGCCCTAAGAAAACTTACCCAGTAGTTGTACCAACTTAATAACTCGGTGACCCAAATTACGAGATTATTAATATTGTAGACATTGTTTTGTCACTCCGCCTAAATCCTTGCAAAACTGCACTTGCTACATGATAAACTGAATTCGTAGACCTTGCGTTAAATACCGCGTTGATATTAAACACATGCAATAATTGCAATGTGTACCGATATGGACAGGATGCCGGGTAAACTAGCAGAGAGATATTTTTGAATGAACAATTCAAATCAAAATTAAGAACTCATTCGTGTAAAACTTCAAAATTTAATATTTATGAATCATCAACAGTATTTATTGGTTTAAACGCAGTAATTCTGGAAACATAAACTTAAATGAGAAAATATTCAAAGGATTTGAAAACTAAGTAATTATAAAAATGTGCACTCAACGCAGAAAGATTAAAAAAACAGTTCATCGTATTTGGAAAATTATTTCTAGATAAAAAATATCAATAAATACAAAACCAATAGTCAGCTACTGATTAAATTTAAATAAATTAATCACAGAGACTTTGGTTTCAAATAATAAATCTAATTATCAAAATATTTTATTTATCGATTAAATGTTCCGAATAACAAACAAAAATATTAACAGTCGAGTTGTAAAGGACCTCATTGAAATTCAGAACACTGTCTCCGAGAAATAGTGCTGACGAGAAACCTCACAGATGCTATTTTCAAAAGAAATACTAAAATTTCAATAAGGTGTTAACATCGCCTCCATTAACTATGACATAAATATTAAATGTTGTATGATGCATGGTTCACCGACTCAGCAATGATTCATTTGGAGAACAAAGGTTTGTGGCTCGTGCGTGATCGTAGGAAATACTATATTAAACTATTGTAGTACAATAATTGTTTTCACATTAATTAAATATTTTACACGTAAGTCTAGGTTACGATGGAAGAAACACATTCGACATCAAAAATGATAACCAAAAAATCACAGTACAAAATGGTCAATTGAATCTTTTTTTACAACTTAAAGAAATTTCACAATAAAAATATTGATTATCTTAAATGTCATTTGAATGAAATATACTAACTAAGTCTGGCCATAAATACTGTTACAATTAAAAATTAAAAAATATTATATTTGAATTTGGAATCTGTCATTTTTATAAGATTGTTCATTGTGTTTTCTCATTTTAAAGCCAATATAGTGTACAATATTTTGCGATATTATAAGGGAGTGGGGTGATATAGAGGACCAAATCGCTGTGATTGCATCATATAAAGTAGGTATGGATGTAGTTATATTTTCCCCGTGTTGGTCCGGGTCCTCTGTGTAGAATAGAACATCTGCCTCCCTACCATCAGGAGAGCCGTGTGCTTGTTTGCTATCTTATCCCATAAACTAGGTATTGGATTTTATTTGGGGAGCTTTGTAAATATAATTAAAACCGTTATAAAATAAGAAAAACCTGTTTTGTTATTACCCGAGGAGTTTATACTATTTTGCTACTCGATCGAGTCACAGAAAAATATTTGCCAACTGGCAGTCGAAAAAATATGTACGAAGTATATATAAGCTATATAATAAAAGAAGAAAAGGTTACAAAATTAAATTATTGCTGGTTAGTTCGTCGAAATATAAAAATTAGCTTTAGTAAATAAGAATTAATAATGATATTTCACAATAGTAACATTTGAGACGGTATCCACGTCATGTTTCGCGTGATGTGGGGATCATCTGATAAACAATCAATTGACAATTTGTTAAGATAGTGACGAAATTATTCTTATTACTTATTCTCAATAAATTAAGTCCTACCTCATCAGCTTCCACTACTCCATCGGCTACATCCGTCCCACCCTTGTCTCTCCAATGCTTCTCGTTTGTAACGGCAAACGTAAATCGTTCTCGTCTGGGATTCAGTAAAACTCCCGCAGGAGTTCTAGGACTCCCATATCTGAATATCTCAAGGTTAGTCGTTGAAAATGGATCATTCCCATTGTCGGTTCGGGGACTGACAAAGACGTCATCCTCGAGGTCGGAGTCGAAGTTGAGCGTCAGAGGTGGTGAGGAAGCAGAGCGGCGACACGGTTGAGATGGTTGTTGAGCTCGAGGTAGATCGGACTCCGAATACGGTCGTTCTGTGAACAAAATCAATTTCTTAATTACGTTGAAACTTATCTATTGTTCGATATATTCACCTAACCAACTATCACCAAAATTAGCCATTGCTTGCATCGATATCTGCGTCTTAAAGTGTTTCTGCTTTAAGTTCTTACATTCGACCATTATCATATTTTGTTGTCCCTTATTACGAGTACCTATCTAAAAACACGCTGTATGCAAAATAATTGTAATGGGTATTTTACCTTTACTTGTAATTTCTGGAACCTACGGTCATTTTTTTAAATATTCGCTAAAGCTGTAGGACTATAGGAAATGTTTAAAAAATAGTCGAAATGGTCAAGTTGTACCTATTCCAGTTACGCTGCTTTAGTTCATCACTGTAGTAACTGACTTCTAATTTGTAAAAAAAAATTACTTTATTGCACATTTAATAAGTTACTTTTGTTTATATTGATTATTCTTACTCTAGAACTTAACTTATACGGAATATATGTATAATATTATTACTTATATGGAAAATAATATATTATAATATCCTTTGAGTTTAATCGCCGCGTTAATTGAAGGCCTAGTATTCACATTTAATGACACTGACCATCCACGAATTTGTGTGTTTATATATACATGTCTATATACTCCGATATGGTCACAATTTTAATATTATTATTATTTAAATGCCTAAATATTAAATAATTATATTATAAATATAAATTTATTTTTTTTCCAATGACAGCGTAGACTTAGACTACTGAGTATTCTTTTAAAAATGAACACAACTGTTTTCGAGATAGCTTTCCAAAAAAGCGAGAGAATAACACACTTCACTCCTTAATAATGTGTGTGCAATTTGAAATGGATAATTCAAAAATGCTACCTCTTCTTGGAATGATGACGCAAAAACTTTTATATAAAGTTAAAATGCAAAACCAACGACAAATTCATAAAAAATAAAGCAAACACACAGACAGAACAAAGGAAACAATTTGTTATCAATAAGATCGATGACTAGTACCAGGGCATCAGGGCTGCGAAGGTAAAATACAAAATGTACAAGAAACACAAATTAATAAAATCTTGTGCCGTCCTCGAGCAAAACCCGTTTTTGTCAGGGCACACGTGCAGCGACCGGCCGCGGGGGAGAGGGACGGAAGCGTGCCCTCTCGCTCTAAAGTGCAACGTTCATAATATCGTGGATGCGCCGGCGCAGCGGTTAGATGCGCGACCGCAGTCTAACGTTTTATTTTACGTAACACTAGTCTTGGTATCAAATTCTATATTGGCTATTGTTTCATTACAGATGTGAAATTAGATAAGTTCAAGAAACTTTCCTTGCAAGTTCAGTATCGATTAATGATATATCTGAATGTCTAAATGGTAATGATGAGAAATTCACTCAAATTTTTGTTTCTCAACAAAGTAATAATTATTTAAAAAAATCACTAAGGTATTTTTTGGAAATTTTACTTACTATGACTTACTTTCGTATGAAATTGTGGGTACTAGCCAGATAATATTATATTCAAATTTTGTAATTAAGGTTTTAACTTGTGTGGCAATAAACCATCGCCTCTTTTAGTCATCGCCCCATAGGCATAGATAGGCAGAGGTACATACGTATGCACCCACGATAATCCAACATTGCGTCACGTTACGTCCACGCCCATAATGTGATAGGTGGCAAGTCCACCGTCATGTTGGGCACAAATCCATTTCCAGGCAACGTTATGATTTTCAGACGAACTGAAACAATTCAGGACAGTTCTCCTACCCAGAGATCGAACCTGGGACCTTGTGCGACCTGGGACCGTGTGCGAAGTGGTACACCAATTGCGAACAACCATACAGGCAAAAATAAATATGACGAAATACCTTTCTGATTTTCGTCTTTCTGGTGAAATATTTTTTTGTATGCAAAACCATACCGATAAAATATATTTAAGGCAAATAATCCACACAAGTCTTTCTGAATGCAAAGATTTTTTGTTCCACAGTAGATGCGTAACACAGGTGTCTCTAGCCAACGTACACAAACTATAGTATTATTATTTATATATTCAGCCATACTTTATAATCCATGTCGTATAGATTTTTCATATCGTAATTGCCTGTTTACTACGCAGATAGGTGAGTTTGTCGAGGTACACTGCAATAGTATTTTTAAACGGCGTCTTATACCTATTAATGTTATTACTATTACTAGCTGTACTAGCGACTTCGTTCACGGTTTTACTGATGGCCTGTTCGTAAATTTTTTTTTCGTTTCTTCAGGTGGAAAATGCCGAATTTCTAGCCACTGGGTTAAACGACGTTTTTACTCGGGCAGAATAATATCATACACTTCTCGGGCAGAAAGAAATCACAAAAAGATTTTAGAATTAACTGAATGGACAAAAAACTTCTAAGCTCATTAACCGTGCAAATTGTAAACAGTCTTCGAAATGTGTTACTTCTATTCCTGCAAAAAAGCACAACTAGAAATATGGTAAATAGTAATAAATAATAATATGTACTTAGTATAAATATTTTTTTTGTAATTTGTTATTATATTTAGTGACAATAATAATATACCATAAGTCTAAGAACTTAGATATTTCTTTTTAGTTGTGTATCTATCCCAGGTCCCGTAAGATATTTGTTGTTACTCGCCTAAACTTTCCTTTCCTACATTTTGTTTCATCTGTTTTCTTTTATATTATTATGTGTGTACAACAAAGAGTTTGATTAAGAGATATTGTGTACATATACAATACAAGGGGTGCCATTAATGCTTTACCAAATTTTCCGTTTAAGTTTGCCGGCAACTCTTATATCAAACTTGGATCATTACCATGACGAACACCAATATCATCGAAATAACGTGTTAAAGGTAGGTACCACCATTACTTAGTGCCAGTCCATCTAAATAAATAAAACAATCCAGCGCTCTTAATTTAGATTTCGGTGGCGTATATTTGTTGAGTGTAGGTACTGATTTTTTATTTTTCTCTAGCTGTACCGGCAAACTTCGTACCGTCAGCCAATAAATGTCATGTTGTAATTATAATTATAAAAAAGTCCGATTCCATAAAATGTATTAATAGTCTATTACTGTCATACATTTTCATTTCACTTATGCCTTTCCGGATCCTTAGTGAGTTGTTTCATAATAATATGGTAATCGTGTTGCAAATTGCAATATTAAAAATATATTTTCAAAAATCATTTTCAGAGACTAATTAATATTTCACTGCTGCCATTATTATTTTTTATTGTCATATAATTTATTACCGTAGAAAACCTGCTCTTGTGTACTATATTGATCACTGAAACATTTTATGTCTGTAAATATATATAGGTACCTAATATTAGCTGTGTTCGCGACTTCATCAACATTTGAATTTAACTAGGTAAAAGTAATCTAAATTACTCCCTATATATCAGCTATCTATCAGTGAAAGTCCCGCTGGAACAAACAGGCAGTCAAAAATTCTATTTACATATTATAACCATGTACCTATACATATACAGCGTTGATACAAGCGAGAGGCTAAAAATGAAACCACACGTACTATAAGTGCCTGCTGTTAATCTGAGACTATTGAAATAAAGTTTACGAGAAGTATAGGAAAAAACTTTTTGATCTGCCGTAACCTTAGAATGGAAACTTCGCATAACGCGTGGATTATTCCCGGACCTTTAGATAAATATGCCTAAAATACTTGACGGGTGATCGGGAATATATATCATGTTTAAAGTAATAAAAAAACTCTAAACAACTCCTGTGACTAAACTACAGCTTATATTAGTTTAATTTTTGTTGCGTAGCTGGTAATTATATACAAAATACGTGGTTTCAATTTTAGCCTTTCGCTTGTATCAACGTTGTATACATACGTTTTTATGTATACAACGTAACATTAACAACGTAACGGTTAGTTTAAAATTACAAATAGACTTCGATTTTATTTATCAGTAAGATTTCGAAACTAAGTCACCAAAAGTCATAACAGGTATTAAAAAAACGCTTAGCTCTAAAACGGATCATCATTTTCCAAACAGTCCGTAAATAACATTTACAATTAGTAATGAAAAGGCACAAATTGCACAGCAGCGGGCACAAACCCGATATTAGCCGCTTCTAGGAAAGTCGCCCAACCGCTCATTACCACTAGAATTACTGCGTATTAGCAAATCAAGGTACCGCAAGAGACGTCAGGTGATGAAATCATGTTGTACTTACAACGAGGGCTTTTTTATGTCCTAGTCCTAGAGCATGATATACAAGAGCGCACACTCCCATAGAATGATTGTCAATGCGTATTCGAGTGACAATGCTGGGGTAATTAATTGCAGATTTTATTTTACTTCATAGACTGTATATGAGATTCTATTGACGGGCTTAATTCTGAAATTTACCACCGGATCAAACGCGGCTACTTGCTAAGAAGAGCTGAAGAAAAAACTTAGCGGGCCATTCTTTTTATTTACTTAAGTACAACCAACAACGCTCGATTCAATTGAAATATTTTGTTAGTGTGGTGCTTAAGTTTTATAACAAAATTAGTTTTTTTAACCAAAAACATATTTATTCGTTGTTTTTTTTTAATAAATAGGTGCGGTAAATTATTGGCCAGTTCAATTCTTAAACTGTGCCATTTAAAAAAAAAATAAAAAGCAAAGTGTGTAACTAAAAATTACTAGAGAATAAGACCTGTTCTAGAGAATTATTTGATTAATTTTTATTCAATTTTAAATTTAAAAACAAATTCAATTAACATTATTACGATGATTACTTATTTTTCATTGAAGTTATGTAATTCTAAAGATAGTAAATAATAACTTGTTATACCGTAAGCTACAAATTAACGATACACAAAGTAAATAAAATATATAAACGCCAAAATAAAATTTATCATAGTAAACACCAATACCCGGAAATGTAGGTAAGTCGAGAAACGAAATAAGTTATATTAAAATAAGTTTGTGTGTGCTCTATGCTATTTTATACTCTCAGGTCCCGGTTTTCAGTGGAGGCTTTAATTTATGTTTTGACATTATGATGACTATCATGAGTACCCTCGATATTATTGCGGTGCTCGACTTCTGGACGTGCCCGGTGGCTATATCACACTGTAATTTATATCTAGCAAATACTCTTACAAACAAACTTACTAAACTTATCATTTTAAGCTTAAAATTATGCGAATTTTAAAATGTATTATAGCAGTCAGCCGCAGCTTTTCACATCTAGATTTTTTTTACTAAATTGTCTGTAATAAAGTGGGAAAAAGTCGATTTTAATTCAGAAGGTCTAACAGCATAAATTTTCATACATCGCACTTGGCCAATTTTTTTTAATATTCAGTTTTATTGACACTTGTCGGGACAGGATCAGTAGACAGGATCGGTGGTGGATATAATCGGTGAGTTAGCAATTTTGGTAAAAATATTCAGCTTACTTTGCAAATGAGTTGACAACATTATGAACCAACCAATCACAAAACTCTACCGTCTAGTTATGAGCAGTTGCTTTGTTACTGAGATGTCAAAGGAGTTTTGACCAATACGAGAAAAAATGAAGCTATCGCTGTTCCATCGATCGTTGAACTATCTACTTCAAAAGAAATTAAATATTATATTTAGCATAAGCCTAACTAGATATTTGGGGCCCCAACATATTATTATCACCCAAGAGCAATACTATTTTAATTAAACTATACGTCAATATAAAAAGACCTAGTGCACGCTGCAGTTTGAGTATTGAAATAATAATCTTCATAAGAAAATATCAGTACAACGGCTTTATAGTGCATAAAGTAAGATTATAGAAATAACATTGCTTTAATGTGACACAGATAGGTCGTAGAGATCCCGAAACTGTGAAAACGTCACAACAAAGGCTTGAAATCTTAGTGTTAAAAAAACTACACTTCTACTACAGTTTATTATTACATGTAGTTGTTACCAATAGTCTTTTTTTTAACAGGACAAATTACTCAAATTGATCTAACCCCAAAGTAAGCAAATTATATGCTTGTGTTATGGGTGTTAGACAACGA
>DVZL01005085.1:0-12333 GCA_018236625.1 Lasaia peninsularis
ATGTGATAGGTGGCAAGCCTATCGCCACTTCGGGCACATTCCAATCCCGGGCAATGTAATGCTTACTCAGAAAAATCCAAAAAACAGTTAAGAAAAATTGCCCGACCTGGGAATTCGCCCTTAGCAATACGAGATCGACTGTCTGGCTATGCGATCCCATTTTTGCCAGTGAGGGCACTCCGACGAGTATGCCGGGTGGCTGTGATGGCTGCCATTCGGCTGTTTACAGTGGAGGCACTTGGGCGCTGCATTCCTGTTGGGGCAGGATCTGGTGTCGTGAGGCTCTGCACAGTACCCGCAGTTGTCCCCTCCGTGACACTCCCTGGCGGTGTGCCCATAACCCAGGCAACGATAGCATTGGATAATGGGTGACTGGTCTACCGCCGGGACTACCTGATACCCCAAATGGACGCTGCGGTCCTTCACGTCATTCCAAATTCGGGGACTAACCTCTACTATAATGTTCTGTAGGAGGTTGTTGCGGCCTTTGGTTCTTCTTAAGACCCTAACTTCGTCCTGAGAAGCCCCAGGAATTAGTCCCTGATTTTGTTTCACCAGGGCGGCGGGAATTTGAGGGTCTTTAAGGTCTTTGGTGACCCCGATGAGCTTCAGGAGTGGCTTCTTAGAAGCCAGTGAGCAGACACTGATGTTGGTTAGATTTAGAGATGGCCTCCTTCATACGGCTGCGATCCTGTTCGGAACCGCAGGTAATAACCACCTTCTGCCCCCTGGTCTTCCTGTCTCCGTTCACCGCCAACCCTAACGAGATGACGTCCACTGCAGACTTCACTCGATTTAAAACGTCTTCACTCGTCAGTGATTTGTCGGCCGATTCGACTTTGAGGCCATACCTTGGCTTGGGCTTTGCGGCGACCTGGGAGTACGTGATTGCCGGTTCAGTCCGGCTAGAATTTATTGGGATCGCTGGAACTGGATCCCTCTTGGCTTCGGATTCTTGAGCCTCTTTATGGGTATGCTCAGACATCTGATTGAAACGCTCCTTGAGCTCCCCTCTAAGCTGCTCGATGGCCATCCGTATCGGGCCGCCAGACTCGGCTACGAGTTCGCCGGACTCCCGGACCTCCCTACGCAGTTCCTCAATATTCTTGCACATCGGGCCAATGAGTTCTTGTACTCCGAGTTCCAGTCCGTCTATGCGGCTACGGGTATCCACAAGGGTCCCCATTAATGCCGTTTTTCCCTCTGCGCAGTCTGGACTCGGGGGGGCCTGCGCCTTAGGTCCTTGATCTTATCCCTGAGCTCAAACAGCAAGGATTTGACCAATGGGCTTTGTGGGCCCTCTTGCTCCGATGTGCGTGGCTGGAGAGCAGGGAGGATCACCTTCTTAATTTCCTCTGGGCAACGAGATATGTTCTTCTTGAGGATTCCAACCGTGCCCTTTAAGTTCTTGATATCCTCCCTGATATCACTGGTCTCAGAGACCGAGGATGGTATTTGGGAGCTGCGTTGCGCCTCCATTGCCTTGGTAAGGCTCTCAAGCTGTTTCGACAGCTGGGCTACCTGCAATCTGGTCTGTTCGACGGGGTTAGCCACGTCGTGTGTTAAGATGCCTCTGGTGGCCTCCATGTCCGCTGCCCCTTTACCCAGGGCGCTTGTAACCTCTTCATACCTCCTCGTAAGGGCTTCTAAGGAGCGTGTGTGCCTTTTTTTCTGAGCATCCAGGTCTTTGTATCTCTGGGCTCTGGTGCGCTCCGGCTCGGTGAGCGCGCGCGCACGCGAGTCCGCCAGCTTTAGGACTAGCGTGTGCAGGAGGTAAATGCCGGACACAATCTTCTCCCTTATCTCCCTCTTGATATTGTTGGCTGATTTTGACTCCAAGGCCTCCTTAATTTCCAGAAAGAGTCTGGTTGCCTGTGCTGGAGCCTCATTGATACCGCCGATTCCTGTGACTCGGGCTCCTGCAAGAGCTAATTTCGCTGGCCAAAGAAGGTTTCCTCACGATGTTTTCCTTCACCGTAAGAGTGGGTATCTACTCGGAAAATATCCTTAAGTTAGAAAACTCAGTACATGGCGAAGCTCGCATCTAGACTGCGTTAATGAAAGTTTGAAGCACTAAACACTTACCTACTATATTAACAAAACACTCTCCAGCTCTTACAAATAAATATCCTACTGCCTTTATGAGCAAACTTTATATATATGTATATAATTATATGCTTGTGTTAAGGGTGTTTGTCAACGATACTAATACATAGAAATTCTTATATAGATACCAGAATAAATTCAATAAATATCCAGACCTGTAAACACTGACATCTACGTTCATAACACAAATGATTGCCCCCATCGGGGATCCAGTCCGAAACTCGTAGTTGGTCCGCGACGTTAAGCATTTAGTCTTACTCCTCGCACTTACTTTTAATTCTAGGTATACGTTACTGAATAATAAACGATATATAATAATAAATTTATTTCGACCCATTATACTTATACCCCAATGGGTATTAATACATTACAGTAGGTACCTTCTTAATTTCTACCAAATATAAAAATAATGTTCATTGGTTATATCATATCACATTTTCTCTTAACTCTAAACATCATAGAAGTATGATGCCATTGGATACCGTATCAAAAATGCTATACAAGAGCAAAAAGCTTGGAATATTAATAAAGAAATTGTTAAACGCAGTTCTGACATAGGACCAAACCTAATTAAAAATAGATTTATTAAAGTCATATTATTTATTACAATTGTTTCAGCATCTTCCTTTTTATCAATTAAATGCAGTAATGATAAAACACCTATAATAGTTTTTGCTAAAAACCTCAGATCCTTTTTAACTATAACTGTTTTACTGGCCTGAAGTAATTCAGTTTCAGCACTATACTTTGGTAGTCTATGTCTAGGGCATGGAATGATATGAAACAATTGTGGTACTGAATACAGGAAATTTATAATTTGCGGTAAGAAGAACAGTAAAACGGTTTTACTAAAATGACTAAGTATACCCACAACAGCAAATGTCATGCCAGAAAGGTAACAAAAGGTATCACCAACAAAAACCTTCGAAGGATACCTGAAAGCATACAAAAAATAATTTTTATTTTCCCATACATATTATACATAGATGACCCGACCTACATGAGCTCGGGTCATCTATGTATAATATGTATTCTACTTATCCCTCTCTAGCAGGCAGCTCGTAAGTGGCAGGTCAACTGGGTTATTCCCAACAAGACCACTGGAGATAGAGTACTGTGTAGCAACTTGCCCAGATAGTGATCCACCACCCTACCTATTCCTGCCGCCGTAATGACACTGTTCTGGTTTGGAGGGTGGGATAGTGTCTGTATAAAATGTTAATTAAAACAGCCGCTTTTTACTAAATGCATAGGTATGTATATTTACAATGTACATAAACCAGAATAATTTTTTTTCGAATTTGTTCTCGCTAATGACTGACTGAATGAATGACTTTTGAGGAGCTTAGGCTACTTTTATTTAGTTAAATTCGAACGCGGACGAGTCGCAGGCACAGCTAGTATGAAATATCTATATATATATATATATACACAGTATAACGATGAAAATAAAATAATACTTACCAATTGTGTTTTAATAATGCCAAGGCTGTTGCAATGTATGGTATCATTATATGTAGTGAGAATGTATGTGCTTTATACTGATCTCCTCTTAATTCTATTATATTAAATACAACAATGGAAAATGCTATGACTACAGACTGTCCCACCTCCAGACCATTGATTCCAGCAAGAATGTTTATTGCATTTGTGCAGAAGACTGCTAGCATTCCCATATAAATGTAATAAAGAAAACCTGAAATATTTAAGAAATAACTTTCAGCTAGCTATAATGAAATAAATCATATATTTTTCTCATTTTTTTTCAAAATATGTCGCCGGTTGACCAAGTCTCTTTTCCAACATTCTTTTATTATATATTCTCTATTGATTATGTTACGAAACTTAGGCCGAATTAAGATTTTTGGTGTTCTCAGGTAGGGTTTACATTATATAAGTAAAATCAATAGCAGAAAAGACGTGCCAAACAATCGGTTTGATAGTCAATGACTATTACATTCCTGTAGGTAACTCACACCCCCACTCTAAACTTAAATGTCCCCAATTGTGAAATTTAAAACTGATTAATTCTGACTTTTTAAAATAAAGATAATTATATAATATGACGTCCCACCGTAACTCTATGTTCTTAAGTTATTAAATTGTTCATGAGTCCCCCACTTCACATACCATGGACTTATGGTTTTAGATATTTATCAAATCATTTAGTAGATTCAACTAAAATGAATTTATATGTATTTTGTTTTACCTATGTCAATTGAATTTCCAAACAGCTGCCTTAAAGGTATAGGCACAACAAAAGTTGTTGAGTTAAAGTTGACATAATAAACAACAAGCAATGGAAGTGATGCAATTGTTGGTAATAATAGCTTGTATCTCCATTTTAAGTCTAGTACATCATCAGCAAATCCCAGGAGAAGCATGCAGCAAATGGACAGAAGTGCTGCTAACAATTCTGCAAACTATAAATATATATGTATTAGTTTCTGATACTATTACAGAGTTTAAATTGTATTCAATTTTATTGCTAAAACATGTTATAATACTATCAAGACATGCAGCTATAAACATTTAACAACATACTAAAAGTATATGTACCTCATTGTGTGGAAAACTTTCCACATTGATAAGGTTGTTGCCAAAAGCAATTGGAATAAATATGACATTGGTTACTAAGAAAACACATCCAGATACTACACCCAAGGCTTCTGGTCTGAAACACAATATAATGTACAAATAAATAAATATCATTTTTCATTTTTACAACATTATTCACTGCTGTTCCATTCCATCAGTCATAGCATAATGTTATATCTTCGACGATACTGTAATAGCGCTGATCTACTATTTGCAATAGTGCGTATCTACAAGGTTGACTACTTTTAAGATGACAAAAAAAATGTTACAATTTAAGTATATAGGATGATGAAGCAAATCTTAATGAAATATAGGGTTCTTTGCATACCAGGCCATCAGTCAGTGGTAGGAAATTCCCGGTTAGTTTTATATTTACGTAGATATTGCAACACTAACCCAGTTGCCAATTTAACCTCAAGATATAATAAAATGAGTAGATACGCATAATTGAAACAATCGTACAAAGTAAAAAACACTTATTTATTCATCTGAAACACAAACTAATGGCACTTCTCAATCACAAAGATATGGGATGTGCAATTTCTCGGTATTCACTTGCAACTAATAACGCAGTTCGCGCATTGCGCTATTGCACCAATCCACTTAGCTTAGCGAGCTTCTAGTTGACTTATTCACAGTGATGTCTTCACCAACGGGTACCCATGGGGTACTAGGACAGCGCGGTGTGCAAATTTGAATTTCACTACTTTTTGCAGTTCCGGGGTATTGCAAGTTAGTTCAGCGCTATTGCAGTATCATCGACGATATGGCTTATAGCCTTCCTCAATAAATGAATTATCTACATAAAGTTTTATTCATACAAAACGATCTGTTTAACCTACTATTGGTGGCATATATTTGACCGCCTTGTTGGTTGAGGGGCTAGCGTACACTCCTAACCCCACCATCAATTGAGAGGCTCGGGATAGATTCCCAATGGGGACAAGCATTAGTCTAATCTAACACCCATTACACAAGCATTTAATTTGCTTACTTTGGAGTTAGAAAATTTTGTATTATTTGTCTAGATATATTTATATATCTATAAGGCCTGGTAGTTAGGAAAAAATATCTTTTCATCATTCATAAAATTAGATTGTGATTTCTAGTAGTTGCCTTATAACATCACTCTCTACTGCTTACTATATTTAGGCATTTATTATAAACTTTCAAAGCCAATACACCGCATATGGAAAACCTGTTACAAAGAAAAGTTGATAAGATATTTTATTGATGAGATACATGTATTACTAACAGAAAGAACCTAATTTGGTAACATTTCCAATGTATAGTAGTATAAAGTAATCCAATTATATGTCACTGATGGCAAGTTAAGTGTCTAATCTATAAATCCATCCTGGAGGACAATTTCTCACAAAACCTTACATCTATATACTGCTATATTCATCTAGCAAATTTTAAAATATAAAGGGCATGGTAATTGGTGTTAAATTATCCCAGGAATATAACATATATCATTATGTTAAGTTACACGTCATTAATACTCACACTTTATCTTTAGAGGTTTTACATAAATCTACTCCATATAAACCAGCTTTAATGAATAGTTCTTTCAATTTTGGAATCAGCTCCAGGGTGATTGCATAAGCTACCACAGAGATAATTATTAAAATTAGCAGTAACCACATCTTTACTGTTTTATAATTATCAAATTATTTGTTTCATACTATATGAAAATATATAATTCTGCGTAAAGATGCACCTTGATCTATATTAAATTATTTCTTTTATAAATATTTGTATCTGATTACATTTTAATAATTCTACTCATTTTGTTCTAAAACTGCGAAAAAAGACATAACAATCAATTAAAATCAGTCAACAAAACAGAAAACTTTAAAACACACTGAAGAAAACCTGAAAAACAAATTTTGGAACGTCAGCTGACAACTCACAGCTGGGCACCGGCCGGTCATGTCATGGTGACACTTTGGGTGAAATTCACACAGTAGGTAGGTATTGCTATCTTGGGCCGCCAACTTTTTGTTAAAATTCGGAATTCGGACTTAAGTGAAAGAAAACGTTTTCATAAAATTTACACTCATTCGAACTTTCTCTACCTATCAACAATACTTTAAAAGCACCATAATTTCAACAGATGTTTAAGTTTTATGTTTGCAATACTCATACAACTTTTTTGAAATATTTACTATAAATGCGCCAATTACGCTTTCAATATGAGGAATTTCCAAACTAATACAAGATGATTCAATAAATTAAGGTTCATACTCCAGAAAAACAACAATTTTAAATTTTGAACTCATAAGACGTTTTTTAACTTGTTAAAACATAATAGGTAGGTACTATACGATTATCTGTAGTGTTTTGTACGATTCCTATTCGAAAATAAAGCTCACAAAAAAGGCAACACGGATCAAAGACGAGTAAACGTCAAAACCGTCAAAAGCAATTTGTGAATTGTAAAGTTTTGTTTTAATTTTTTATGTAAATCAAACTATTATAGAAATAAGTAAAGCAATATCAGAGAAACTTATAAAGTTTCCTGTTTGAATAGTATTACATCATATTATCTTTTCCTCATGACAACACATTTAGCAGTTGTAATTTTTATTTACAAATTAAGATTTAAGCTAAAAATTATTTAACTAATCAAAACATAAATAATAAGCAAATCAACAATGAGTACTATGGATGAAATAGAAGAAGAGTCAAAGGCTGCAGCAGAAAAGATGGTCATGAATATGATGCAAAGACCAGGTCAACTGGAAAAAGTATGTTAATTTTATAGTTTCTTACAATTTATAACTATGTTGCTAAAGAAGAAATAAGTACCCTATTTTCCTTTTTTAAACTATATATGTAAGTAAAAAATGCAATAAGTAAAGATAGGTAAATTAACTATTGTTAAAACAATTTTTATATATCTTATTTTATTTCTTGTCTCTTGTAGAAACTGTCGATAATAACTGATTTTTATACTTTTTATAAAATACACACACAATTTTTGCTAATAATTTCTATGCTAAAATATTTCTGGACAAATGATCTAAGCCTAAATTATGCAAATAACTTGATGCATTTTATTTGTGAGATAAGACAGCAAACAAGCTCATGGCTTTTCTAATAGTAAGACACAACCTTTGTCTAAAGGCACCATAGAAGTTGTAGGTGCGTTGCTGTTCTGTAGCTAAGATTTCAGATGTAATGTTCAAGCAAGCAAGCAAGATGTTGATTGAAGCAGGAATAGATGGATAGGACAGGTAGGTACCTGAGTGAGTTGCTGCACTGCAGTCTATGATCAGAGGTCTTGTTGATAATGTAACCCGGCTGTTGGTAGGAAGGTAGACTGCATCATATGGTATTCCTATTTAATATTTTATTTGTATATATCTTAATTTGTTCAGGTTGAGCAGTATAAAAAAAGGATTACACACAAAAAGGCATCAATAGAGGCACAATTGAAATCTGCTGTTCAAGGAAAGTTGGATGGAGTTAGTGTTGGGCTGAAGCAGCTGCAGGAATGTTTAGATGATGTTCACCAAATCAGTTTAAAGTAATTCTGAAATATTGATATTATAATCAAGATTAAGTTTTGTTAGAATGCCCCTTGTAAAAAATATTTTAAATTAAATTTAGGTTTTCTGTTAGGGCTTATGTTTAATTTTTCTTTTATTTAATAATATGTTTTACAGTGTCATTTGTAAATTTGTATGTTTTGTAGAATGGATGAATTAGGAGAACTTTTAAAAGGTGTCCCCCCTTTAGTGGCATCTCTGCAAGCAGTTAGGGAAGAAGATTCACGACATTCACAGTATGTCACTGCTATGGATAGTTTAAAACATATATTTACTGTCCCAGAGAGTGTAGCTAAAACAAAGCAGTGGATAGGTGAGGGGAAACTATTACATGCACATCAGGTAAATTATTAACATGATCTATAATATATATTATTATTATATCTTTAATCTATTTAAAATACAGAAGAACTTGACACCTCAATGTATTATAAGTTCAAGATGGTTACAAAAGTTTAAAATTTGAATATTGTTATTATTGAGCATTAATCTTTATTACACATAAAATAATCGTACATTACAGCAGCCACTGATTGTAAACTGGAAGTTCCTACCTTTAATCTGGTTTAAAACATTTACTATATTTTATAGCACTTTTGCAGTTTAAAATTAGTCTTTGACATACAAATTTGCTTAAATAACTGAATTTTAGTCCTCTAGAAAATATTGCTCATACAAATTTATTTCCTTACAAAAAAAAAAGAATAAAAACCAAAATATACCTTACAAAATATCAATATTTAGCCAACATAGCAACAATATCAGATTGAGTATAATATTTTTGTATACAATGATTTTATTAATCGCAAATTCTATATAAAAAAGTTGCTTACCATTGTCTGTTCCTAGGTATGTTTAAAATTTCGAAACTACTCAACGGATTTTGATGCAATTTTTTTTAATAGAGTGATTCAAAGGGGAAATTTTATATGTATATAATATACATAATATACCCGTGCGAAATATTTTGTTTATAATGAGTTATCTATAAATTTTTTTTGTATTTCAGTGCTTAAGTGATCTTGAAAATTCAAGAGATGATTTACTTTATGAACTGCACCGCCTACCAAATCAATCTTCACATGATAAAATTATGTTAAAAGCTTATTTTGAAGATGTGGAAATGGTTTCAAATTTATTAGAAAAGCAAATAAAGCTTATTTTAGCAAGAACTTTGAATACTGTCCGAAAAGAGCCCACTGTAATTGTGACCGCTTTACGTATTATTGAAAGGGAGGAGAAACGAGATCAAATGGCATTACAGGTCAGAGGTCATTTTGTAATATACACAATAATTAATTATGGAAAGTCCAAAGAACAAATATTTTTTAAAGCTTTGAAAATAAGTTTAAAAAGAAGCAAGAAAAAATTATTCAATGATTTGTACAGAATCATCCCTCTTTTAATCTTATGTTTTAAAGTTTATCCTTAGTAAAATTATATATCCCTGAAGGAGTATGCAGAGGTACATACATATTCACCAACAATTTGTCTACGATATTAGGTCTCATGACATTTGGCAAGTTTATCACTATATTGGGCAGAAATCCAATCCCAGACAACATTATATTTTTTAAACTTACTAAAAAACTAATAAAACAAGTTGCCAGGACCCGGGAATCAAACCCGGGACTTTATGTAGTCAGATACAGACTATGCTCAACCAGCAAGACAATAATATTTATCCTAAGACATGTCAACAGTGAACACACTTAACTCTTATGAAAATAAAATAATTGTTTTTAGTTTATGTACCACAGTTATACATATATTTTTTTATATATTTGTGTTATTTTTTCTCAAAAGATTATAGTTATTATTTTAATATGCAGTCAATTCCGTTTGTTTTGTATTTATGTGTTATTTTTATTTCAGCAACAAGATCAATCGGGATTTATGCCTCCAGGAAGGCCCAAAAATTGGCGAACAAAAGCTTTTGAAGTGTTAGAATGTGCTGTAGCCCAGCGCGTTGAAGGAACTAGAGTAGACGAACGTGAAGATAACAAACTGTGGTTGATACGTTACTTAGAGTTAACACGACAGCTGATTCTAGAGGACCTCAGAGTAGTCAAGACGCTTTGTGTACCATGTTTTCCACCGCAATACGATATTGTCAATAAATATGTCAATATGTATCACACATGTTTATCATCTAGTGTGAGTAATTACAATTTTGAGTTTCTATTAATATTATAAACGCAAAATTGTATGTTCTTATCATGCATGTAATTAATATTGACACAGTTTAAATTTGTTTAAAGAAGTCGTGGTTGCCAGGGAATTCTCCTGACTGGCTAGGTTTGGAAACAGTGGCAGTACAAAGTAGTGAGGCTCTAATCTGTTTGCTAGGGGTTTGTTTTGCCGTTTCTTCTCTAGACTGGCTAGGATTGGAAACGGTGGTTATTTATGGTAGAAAGAGTTAAGATAAGTCGAGTGTAACAAAATGTTTGTAAATAATAAGATAATTATATGATATATTCTAACATCACACATTGAAAAGAGCCAATATAATACGATCAGCCTTCTTGAAGGTTCACTGGGCACAATGGGTATGTGTCCAGGATAAATTAGTGCCCCAAAGTTCCGGCTTCCGTTTTGCTACTTACAAACATAAGCATTTATAATATTAATTGAAAACACAGATACCAAAAGACAAATATTTATATGTACATAAAAATGCCTGACCCTTGTGCTATACATTCGTGATTTTTTTTAATTTTATACTTTTCTAGCTTCAAGACGTCGTACAAAATGGATTAGAAGGGAATGAATATGTCACAATAATGTCTTGGATCCTCAACACTTACCCGGGTTCAGAGTTGATGGGCAGCCCCGAAGTCAATATCGATGTGTCTGCCCTTCCACCGTTGCTCAGCGATGAGATGATGCAGAAGTTACAGGATGAGTACTTACAGGTAAGATTAAATACTGTAAGTTGTTTAACGAAAAATTATTGTATTCACCCACGACTGATCGCATTACGTACCTCTGCCTGCCTTTTTGGGGATATGGGGGTGACGATATTTTTTTTATTATATTCAAAAAGTTTGTTACATATTTTTGTTTGTCTTGTTCATATGACGTATCAAAGAGCAGGACAGGATGTCAATTTCTTGTGCCATAAATAAAGTCACGTCAGTATCCCCGAAAGAGTAGAGAGAGGTAAAAATATATATTAAACTTTAACAAAAAATAAATATCTTCAGGTTCATACCTACAAAGAGATAAGCCCTTATGCACTCCCGATTAGACGACATTAGGTCCCATTGTGTGACATGTGCCAGTCTATCCCAGGCAACAATATGTTTTTCAGATAAACTGAGAAAATTCATATGTATAAGTTGTCCTACCTGAAACTCGAACCCGGAAATTAGTGCGCTAAAGTCGGACACTGGCTACGCTAATTACAGCCAACCTGAGCCTCGAGACAACGGAGGCGGTCGGTTGCTACTTTATTATTATATTTTTTTTATCAGAAAATGGAAAGCAATTACATGGAATGGATGGAGAAGACTCTAGAGTCGGAGCGTGCCGAGTGGGACTCGGACCGCTCCCCGGACGTGGAGCCTCACACCAACGCCTTCCACACGCACACACCTGTCATCATATTCCAAATGATCGATCAGAATCTGCAGGTCATTTACTCATTGTAATATTCACATAAAAAGTGTAAAGTCCATTCGCTTAGATACGGTCGCCCGTTCATGCGGCGTTACCAAAGGGGTCGTGCGCGACTTACGTCCGCCACTATTGTGTGTACCGACCATGAAGCTATAAGTAATATCTGGAGTTTACACTCTTTACCACGACCTGTCTCAATTATGTAGTAGAAGAGATCGTCGCTATTGTGTGTACCAACATTATCTAAACGAATTGACTGTACAATACCTACTAATATATCCTATTAATATAAATGAGAATGTGTGTGTGTGTGAGTGTGTGCGTGCGTGCGTGCGTGCGTGCGTGCGTGCGTGCGTGCGTGCGTGCGTGCGTGCATGCGTGCGTGCGTGCGTGCGTGCGTCCGTGCGTGCGTGCGTGGGTGGGGAGAGATCGTAATAGCGTACGTCTGAAC
>DVZL01005086.1:0-12333 GCA_018236625.1 Lasaia peninsularis
ATTTCAAATATTTTTGTGAAAAATTAGCACATATTAAAAACCACCTGAATAGATTCAGTAAACGATTCTGAACATACTACTTCGGAGTCTTGCGTTGATTATGTTACACGTTGTATACATTCTGTGTATTGTATTCTGATACTATAAAAACCGGCCAATTGCGAGTCAAACTCGCGCACGAAGGTTTCGTACTGTTATAAAAAAAATACGTTTGTTTTATTGGAGCACCATTTAGATACTTATTTTATTCTATTTTTAGTATTTATTGTAATAGCGGCAACAGAATACATCGTCTGTGAAAATTTAAATTGTCCAACTATCATGGTTCATGAGATAGAGCCCTGTGACAGGCAGGCGAACTGTGTAGTCTCTGTAATGAGGTTTAGTTTTTACCCTTTAGCTACGTAACCCCAAAAATGTGTTTCGTATGCAAGTAATATTTAAAAAAAAATTTTTCACTAGTCAGTCGGCATACAAATTTTTTTTCGAGTAGTTTTCATTTATGTTTTGTGCTGTTTGTACTTTTTTAAATAATATTTGAACATATCCAGGGTCGTGGTAGAAAACGTGCCGGTCAAGGCACCCTCCCTTACGAAGTGCCGGGTGATGCGGAGAAGCCTCACGGATGCGAACGTAAGTCCACCAGAAGGAGACATTAGTCTCGTTGCCTTAATGCTCTGTTGAGCTTAGCATAGTAACCTTAAATAAGACGTGTATAGAAATGTTTAGACGCTGGGCTATTTTTGTGTTGACTTTTGTCAAAGTAAAAACAATGGGTTTTTATTGTAGAGTGCCAAGATTTATAGTTAATCGAAATTAGTTTATTTGTCAAGTTATATTTTAAATCATTGCCACCTGGTGAAACTTGCTCATTTATTATTAATTATTATATTTATTATTAATCATATTTTATATTAAAAAAGTGTTCTTTTTCACATATAATTTACAATTGAAAACATAAGTTTTAACCTTGATGATGTAAAAATCGAAAGCGGTCGGCTATTTAAAATATTTTTTTTTACAAATATAACTGACATGTGAAAAAGTACAGTTCTGACAATCGTAAGTTTCTGATGATGCCTAACAAAGAGATTGATAGGTGGGTGGCAAGCCTATCGCCACTTCGGGCACATTCCAATCCCGGGCAATGTAATGCTTACTCCGAAAAATCTGAAAAACATTTAAGAAAAGTTGCCCGACCTGGGAATTGAACTCGTGACCCTACGTGGCTAACGGTCTTAACAGGGGACAGCCGTACCGTTACACCACGGAGGCGATTTGATATTGGTTAGTGATCGACATTTATTTTCCATGATACTGAAATTTTTCATGCAAAGTAGCATTTCAAGAAGTCCACATGAAGTAACATGTTCAGTAGCTGTAAATGACAGATAATTAGCGAAATTATAAGATTCACACATACAACAAAAAAGAAATTTTCGGTGTAAAAATGAGAAAGGGCATGCTCCGATGGTACAGTAATGTGGGATGAATAAAAGATTGACTAAACAGATATACAATGTGAATGTGGAAGGCTGTAAGGTACCTGAAGAAACTTAAGTTTCACCAAATTACTCATGTATTATCCTCAAGAATCAAGAGTCTCAGAAATCCTAGTATTTGAATGAAGAGAGTATATAATGTGTACGGAGCTTGGCAAGTATGTAGAAATAGTGATATTTTGCACTAGAGAGCGCCTACACTTGATGCTAACTTCCAGTATGTTCACTTTCATCCCTTAGACTTTTTAACAATTTTTCCCACTGTTTTTACTATGTCATTTGTCGGCATTTCTACTATAAATAGCCTTCTATCAATAAGTTTTATCACAACAGTATTGTCTAGGTGAAATATGGATCTGGATAGTTTATGGTATTTATGGGATGGTAATTTCACCAGATGATTCTGTTTTTATTACTAAATTACATTTATACGTCGAAAATGATCTGTTGGCTACCTAATATTTATAAACAGTGTTTGGTTTTATACAAAATATTAACACTTACAACTTAGCTGCATAGGATATACATTCATTGGAAGGAAAATTTTGACAGTATCTATAAATTTTAGCCATACATATTCGTATATGAAATATGAAAATTTTGTCTACTATTTTTTTATTCTACCAGATCGAATATTTTTTTTCTGTAACCAACATATTCATAGTCAAAAGGTTGTGGAATAATGTTGATAATCTTTTTAGTTTGAATATGTTCTATGAAACTACAAACTGAATTTATAAATTGTAAATCCTTTGATACATTAAGGTCTGATATTACTCTGGATAACCTCATATCAGTGACTTTCTTCACCACTTATGTTGTTTTGGTAGATCTCGTTGATCTCACAATTTCCGTTTTATTATGAGGTTTTTTCAAAGATTAATTGTGAAATGTTTGTAACACATAACATATGAAGTGGTTTGGTTATCATAAATTCTAGAAGAATGTAGTGGTCACACTTAATTTCATTCTTTCATAATGCTTCCTTACTATGGACGGCTTCATACATCGATAAATAATTATTTATGCTTGATCAAGTTTGATAAAATATTTTTTACATGAAAATATTTTTTACATGCTTATTGCATACCAACATCGGATGGTAGGGTATTTGTTGTTTTCGTTTTCCTTATCTTTGTTTGATCATGTTTATAGTAACATGTCAAAAAATATTTATTTTTACTGCACGTATATTATGATAGCAAGATTTGTCGCCGAAAGAACTTATTAAGATTACAAGTGTATATATTTAAGTTATATTGACTAAAACGTCGTCACTTTTATCACAATCTATCATCAAAAATTTTGTAGATTGACTAAATTAATTCCAAAATATTCTTCATTAATTCTTGTTAGCCAATAGATTATTATCCGAAATGTATCCCATAAGTGCGTCTTTACTTGGTGTAGTGTGAAGTTTTATAGTAAAATTTTATTTTTAAGAACTATAATAAGTAGAGATCTTTCACAATCAAAACATGTATCTGTTTGTTTATAAGCTATTTTGTTTTTTTTTTTTTGTGTGCGTGTGGTTTTTTTTTGTGTTTAACGCAGTTGTATAAATATACAATAAAACGGAAATATCCAATATGATAGAAAAGAGAAAAATAATGCAAAAATTATGTTTAAAAAAACGAATTTTTAGCAATTGTAGATTCTTATTAGTTTCAAACCATTTTATACTTCTATAATTACACTCCCGAAATATACCGACCGACTATATGACTAATTCACCAACTTAATAAACCAATTAGAAAATATTTTATTTCATATAGACATTTCTTACAGACATTTAAACAAATATTTTTATATTACACTAGCTTACGCATGCACCGTTGCACGCAACATTTAATATGTAATGATTCAGCCTTACTTTTGATAAGTAATAGTTTGCATTTAAAATTGGACCTTATTGGCTTAGTCTTCACATTCAACTGGCGCTCCTACAAATAGGCTTTCATTATTAATAACATTCATATTGTTTGATACAAATTCTTCTATTCGTTGAAGTAACCACTTTCAGAGGACCTCTGTATAGTCCTATCTATAGGCTGTTTGTGTTTGTTTTGTTGTCTTCCAGTCTATTGTTACAATAATAACAAGTGTGCAGCATTATGTACATACTATTTACTAATTTTGATTGTTTTATAATTTAAAATATAGAGGGCGTTGCTAGGTTATTGACATCACTGTTTTCTTACCACAAACTGAGTTTTTTTCAGCGCTATCTTTCATTAGGTGTGGCATTTGTTAGAATTGTAATTTAATTGTGCGATTTGTGACGACATTTTAAGGCTATCTTAGCAGGTTGTAATTTTAAATTATTAATTTAATTGTAACTAAGTTTAATGAGCCAATCCAATAATATAAGGCAATGGAAATCGATGAATTTGAATATGTAATGGTAACAAATTTCGTAAAAGATTTAATCTATATTTTTAACGGTAATTAAACAAATGTCTGTAGGTTTAATACTATGTATATCATTTTATGTTACGCTTTAGTAGTCCATTTTTTTTTTGGAAATTAGTTTCTCAAGTCTAAAGTATTTGACATAAGCTCGGTATTATATTGCTCCTAATAAAGTGGTTGAGCATTTACACATTTGCTACAAACTGATTTGATATTTAACTTTCAATTAAATACATAATTAATATCACAAACTTTATAAAGTGAGATATTTTTGAAGAGTTTCTCCTAAAATTAGTAGTAATTCCATCTCTGTCATCATCAATTCATGTGTAAAAATTTGAAATATACCATTCAAATTATAGTTAAAAAGAAAAGTATTTTTCTACCAAAAAAATTTTTTTTAAATATTTTTTTGAACTTTTGAAAAATGATCTTGAATAGCATCAATAGATAGGAAGAACTAGACTTATGCATTATTGAACCAGCCCATTTTTTTAAATTTGCTTGAGAACAATTTAAAATGACATTGGAAAAAATAATTTTCTAGTACATTTATTTTAAGTGTTGTGACTTATCTAGTACTATACCAAATGGTTAAATATCATGTTGTGCTAAATTTTAATGGTCTCGAAAAAATGCCTTAGGTCGTGTGTATTTTACGTATGTCTGAGTAGAATCTCTCGTGTATATGTTGATAGTATTAGAAGTGCTAAATATCCTTTTTATTGAACTAGTATTAACCATCCCCTCAAAGGAGAGAAAATTGTATATTGAACAAAGGTGTTATATACAGTCTATAAATATGTAAATATTTATATACAGGTACTTTTGTTTAGTGACTTTTTATAATTTGTTCATCATTTACAATAGAAAAAACCATAACCTTATGAATTGTCAAACAGTATGAATAAAATTTAATATAGAGACAGTTCAGCAAATTACTCTTTATGTGTATTTGCAAGTGTAGGCAGGGTTATCTTGTATTCGGATAAGATAAATCCATGGAATCTGTTCAGCGTTATTGAAAAAAATGTAATTTTATAATTATATGTTTGCAGATATTCCTATGAAAAAAGTAATAGGTACAGAGGTTTATAGTTTATACTAGTTCAATGTTATATCATTTTATTATGCATTTATTTAGAATAATAGAGTTAAACATCTTTTGCGCGTAATTTGATGGAAAATGATATTTTACTGTCATCATAATTGGACGATGTTTCGCAAAACCGTCCAACAACAACAAACCCAAAAAATAGAATTCTGTGCGTGATATAAAGAGTTATTACTTTATAGGTGTAAAGATGCTGTCAATAAATTATTATTAACTCAATTCATTATGTCAAGTCATATTTTGTAAATTGGGTCCTTATTGCATGACATGAACCAATTTATATATGATTTGACCTATGTGTAGTAAAACCTGGTTGTTTACAAAATACTAAAATTCATTTTACTCTCTTTAAATACAAGTTAAAAATGCTAATATTAAATTTATTTGCATAAAGATTTAGTACATACTCACTACTCATAAAATTATAAATATTCTGAATATAAATATTATATTTCCCTTAAACCATAGTGTTTATAATAAATTGCAATAATATCGTAATTAAAAAATGTATATCATAAGAGGAATATGTAGTATTTTATACAGGCAGTAAAATAAAAAATATTTTTGAAAAATAGCTTTTAGTAGTTATATCAAAATAAAATCTTGAAAGCTTTTTTAAAATGAAACGAAACCGAAAACACCAATTCATACAAAAACACTGCCACATATTTGTACCAATTTTCAAAATATAGGGTAGTTTTATCAAGTTAGATTAATATTAGGAATGCCTTATGCTGATTTAATATTCCAACCTTGGCATGACTGTGCTTTCTTTCCTAGTATATTATAAGATAATCGAATTTTTCAAAAAGTATTACAAAAATTGCCAAAATTAATGAGACACATAAAAACATATTTTTTTTAAGATTTTTGTTTTTAACCACTTATTTAGTAAAACGTTATAAAAAAATTTAAATACAATAAAATATTATAAACATTTGATGAATATTGTAATATTTTTAATTTGTTTTCTATAGCATATTTCAGTAATTTAATATAGGATTAGTAATAATTGTAATTTCTTTTTGCCAAAACAGTTGCAAAAAAAGTTTTAACTAGGTATTGACTTTAGTATAAGATTAGGTGGGCTATTTTATCGACATGGAATTCGAAATCTTCGGTAATCAATATTTCAGAATTATCGTAATTAGTCGCATTCTTTTGAATGCTTCGCTTTGTTTATCAAGTGCACTTATCACTTGAGATATATTTATTGCAAATGATATTGATATTAAACGGTGATAATAATAAAATTACATCAAAAGTGAATGAATTCAAAAAAAGCTCAGCCTATATCATTATTATACATCACTTGTCTTATGAATCACAATTATAAAATTCCAAAAGTTTTTAAGAAAGAAAAAATCAATGTGAAATCGATTTAAACCGGCTACCTTTAACATGCACTATAGGTACTAGATGTAACTACTAGAACTTATTAACTTATGCTAACTTGGTAAAAAATATATTATGTACACAATGAATTACAAAAAGGAGCTAAAATTTTCAAAACACAGATTTGAATTGTGATTGCAATTTTTTCTTTCTTACAAAAATATGTGAATTTATCCCGAGCACAAGGGTGAAGTGCTAAATTTTAAATATATCACAATTATAAAAATATGCACTGATTGGTTTTGTATGTGAATGACTCATGTGTCTGTGATAGTGTTTATATTTCATTTTTCGTATTTAGATCTAGGGATTTATGATTTTTTTTTGTTCGCAATGACTAAAGTTTTCCCATGCCTGTGCCAAAAGATTATGTTGATGTAATAACTGATAGAAAATGGTGGAAGAAACATAAATCAAACTAATTATAAGATATTGTGAGTTTTAAAAATATACACTTAAATAGTGTACCTAAACCAAAAGGATAGGTGACTTGATGTCATAGTTTTTGAAAATCAATGATTGGATGTTGTATTTGTAAAGTCTTCCATTTTGAATATGATAAAAGGCTACTGTGCTGAAATGTGCATATCTATTGTATTTTTAAACTGGCACTGTGTTCTACGGCTTAAAGTGTTTTTGACAGCTGTCAAATGTGTAACCGAGTGATTGGCTTACTCTTAATTTTTTTTATGTAATAATAAGCTTATGAAATAAAGTTAATTTTATTAACTAACGTCCATAATGTCTATAGGCCGCTTGTCTCTTACTATTAGGAAAAGCCGTGTGCTTGTTCCTGTCTTATCCCATAAAAAATATAAATATTATTAAAAATATCAATCTTAAACCAGTTTGTTTACTAATAATAGTCAATTTCTGAACATGGTTTTGTATTTACAAAAAAATGGAATTATATTAATGTTACAGTTTGGCTTTTGGCTTAAAACAAAGAATTTGCACATAGAACTTAAAACCTAGGGTTTTAAGTCTATAGGCCCACTTTCTCTTACCTTAGGTTAGGAGAGCCGTGTGCTTGCTCATCGCTGTCTTTTCCCTTAAAAAATATAGTTAGATTATATTTTGGGTTATTTAGAAAATGACAGACCAAAAAATGAAGACCCGTTATTTGGAATTTCACTATAAGATAAAAAGAAAATTATGCGTACCAAATTACTACACAAATGACTAATTTCATTAATTAAAAAGCTTTTATGATTAATTTCAAGATCAAAGTAGATGACCTTATCAAATAAAAAGCCTTAGTTGATGTTACAAAAATAGTCTTATTTTGTGTGTGTTTCATTTAGCGTTTCAATGGCAGCTGTCAATGTTTGGGGTAAAATTTTAGTCATTGTATCGCGTATTGCTAACACGCATTATTTATTGTGTTTAAGCAGTTTGATGTTATTCTTAGATCCAACTAATATTAGCACCCAAAGATTGTTATGAATTTATACAAGAATATTTATGTTAAATAAGAAATAAAATTATCCAATGAATTTTCAATTTATATTTTTTCGTGACTTGTAATAATTGGATATCTGTCTGTATTTTAATTTTTAAAGTTTTAAATAGTTTACTCTCTGATAAAGTTTGAAGTAAGGAGGAATAATAGCTTAAGGTTATTATTAATATGACTGTGAAACTAATTTGTATATGGTACATTATTTCTATAGTTTTACGTTATTATTCTTCTTATACCTCATATCAAAGACAATTATTTGAATTTTTCTTCCATACACATTTTAATATTATTTCGTATATTTTTGAATGCTAATTGATTAGGAACATTTTGTGGCGTAAATTATAAGTTATTATTAATATAATATTAAAAGATCCCTGCGAGTGGTGAACAGAAAACTTATCTTGAAAATTTGTCACCTAAAAAATTATCTCACATAAATGACGTCTGAGACCTTTTCTGATTGTTAAAATGGATTAGGGTGTTACCATAAAATGTAAAAAAATAATACAAAAAATATTTTTGGGGTTGCAAAAATAATAAAAAGAACTGCTACTACATTCTGTTCACTTTCTGTTAGCTGTTCCCAAGTTGGGAAATATTAAAATATTAGCCGGCACGAAGAAAAATATCAAATTTTGTTCGTCTATATTACAATTAGTATATTTTTTAGCAGAGGGCAGATCCATTTATTTGAAGTCATCAATCAAAACCCTCAGAGCCTCCGTTCTCCAGAACAAAACATAGATATATCACGACGGGCCGTCAAAATTAACATGCAACGCTAAACTTGACCTAAAGTTCATCAAGTTAGAGTCAAATTTTGTTTGACAAAGCGCTTGTATAGTGATCCCTCTCTAAGGTGTTGATTGATGACCGGTAATAGGTGGAACTGCGCAACTCACACCGGTAGCCGTCGTGGTGCCTTCTCTATGCTCTGTTCTGGTGACGTAGACTTCCCTTAGGTTCCGTTAATGACGTCATATTATCTTGACCCCGCCCTCTTTGTCACAAATTTGTACACTTGGTGTAAAATTTCATCCCACCTCTTTCCACTCTCACATTAACTGAACTACTCCCATTAAAGCTATGACGTCGTTTACGAATGGCCCAACTTTTATTATGATGATTTAAAGTTGTTGACATTTTTTAAGTTTCGTGTGAGCTAAGACCAGATGGCACCACGACGGTAAGTGATTTTTTTTTTATTTATTGTAAAATATAGTATGACTAAATTAATAATTATTCTGACTAAATGACGATCGTAGGTTTATAATATTAATGTATTAGTATCTTACCATTAAAACTGAGTTCATCTCTAGTCAAATAATTAAAATAATATTATTTTACACATTCCATATTTTAAAGCTTGACATGGAATTCAAGTATTAATTCAAAACAAAATGATAATAAAATCATTTCTAATGAAAATAAAATATATTAACCTATTTACTGGATGAATGGTGATTTTTCATAAAAACATGGTTTTGGGTGTCCAATCGCAAATAACATTCTCGCAACAAAATGCTTAAACCTTGCCAACAACTATGAAATATAATAATTATTACAAAGTTTAAGGTTCTATAGTCCCCGGTTATCTCTAACCACCAGAAGAACTTGTTTGCTGTCTTATCCAGTAAAAAAATCTACAAATTACTTGAGTTGATCTAAACCTCTAAAGTAGGCAAAACAAATGTTTGTAGTTTAGAAATAAGTTTAATACCTATTAGTTACCTTGACCCAGAAATACAGACATCAATATTAATCACGCAATCAACCTGTTTGTTATCAAATTCTACTTTCGTGGATTAGCCATGGCGTTAGGCGCACACGCCAACAAAATAAATGACCACTAATGCATAAACTTAAAGGCGTTTAGTTTAAATAAAGACTATATTTATTGCGCTATTTTAAGTTTTCAATAGATAATTAAAAGTTATTTTCCAGTATGCGGTGCCAAATATAAAACCCGTCCAGGCTTGACGTACCACTACACGCACACACACAAGGACCCGGCGGGCGGCGGGACGGCGGCGGCTGGTGCGGCGGGCGGCAGCGACAACGACTCCAGGGACAGCCGCCCGCCCCCCTCGCCCCCTCACCAACCGGCCACCGAGTACCAGGACAGCTATGTGACATTTCTGAACAACCCGGCACCTTCAGGTGGCTATTTTTAAATTGAATTTTGTGATTTTAAATCGGCCATATTTATATCATTTCTATTGAAAATCATTTCTGACATCTGTAAGTTTTTCTTATATGTAAAAGACAAAGTGATCGACTGATGTATTAACGCAGATAACAAAATCTTAAGGCTAGATTTAAATTTCACGCACGTATTCCTCTTATGATGTAGGCATACACTGAAGAATGTTTTTAAATTCAATCTGTAAACGGTGAAATTGACGATACATTTGTATGAATAAAATAACTTTACGCGAGCGTAGCCGTTTTATAATTTCAAAAAATTTTTTTCATTGACTATTGTATTTAAACATATAGCTTATGATACGGTACGTGTAGCTAATGCATTACCGCGAAATCGAAACCTTAAAACCACGATTACATGGTTGATATAGATTGCAGTGTCTCCTAATGCTTGATTTATACATGTACTCAGTTGTTAACTAGTCAAATGAATTTTAACATACATTTAACTTGATAAAAACGTATAAACATAAAACTAAGTTAAAATTGTGTAAAATCTTGCTAACTAAAAAATCTAAACCTTATGCTTGTTAAAGTTCATTATACTAACTATACTATCTGTCACGAGAAGGTATAAATTATGTAAACAAACGTTCAGAAGTTCCCAAGATTTGGGTCACAGGAAAAAAGTATTTATTTTTTTAAATATTTAATAAATTATTAGTAAAGTAATTGCTGCAAGCATCCGTAGAAAAATACGAAAATAAATAGAAATAATAATTATATTATTATTATTCATCCATTCCATTGTACGTTAACACATTAACAAATAACGAAAACGATAAAATTAAGGCAACAATTAACAACAGTAACAAAATGATAACGAAAAAATAACAAAATTAATAATAATAACAATATCCGCGATTTTAATAAAGCAATGAAACATATATTGGCGCGTCCCCGTACCACGAAGCAAAAACGATACTTGTCAAATAATATTAGACTAAATTATAAAGGTTATTTGTTAATGTTCATATAACCCGTATACCTACATTTTTATTTCGATTGAATATGGTCAGTTCATTATTGTCACGCAGTCAAAATATTTACTTGGTAAAAGAAGTTTGTTTACAAAAATTATAGCTTCTCGTGACGGGCAGTATACGTCCTATAAAAACTCAAAATCCAATGGCTTAAGCGTTATAACATCTTTTTACGTCAGGGTTTAAAGGCATTAAAATAATGTGACCTCATCATCCGTCCCAACTTCAACAATATAAGGTCACCGTGGTAGCGGTGGTAACGTGACGGTGACGCGACCCCCATACTAATGGTGCGATCCACCAGCCGTGAGCCTGGCCCTGGACCACTTGTCTTTTCCTCATCAACACGTACAAACTGATAATAATCATTTCTTTCATAGCATCACTCGCATTGAAGTTGACATTCTACAACAGATAAAATAAATAAACTCAATGACAGCGAAAAGAAATGACTTTTGTTTAAAAAACCGGCCAAGTGCGAGTCGGACTTGCGCACGAAGAGTTCCGTACCATTAACAATAAAAAACGACACAAATATTACGTTTGTTGTAAGGGAACAGCAATTTAATCTCTCTTTAGTATTTATAGTCACAGCGATAACAGAATCATCATCTGTAAAAACAGAGGCGAAGTGATTGAAGAAAGTAGAAATAGGAGAAGAAAGTTTGTATTCATCTTTGTCTAAATATAAAACGTTGTATTTCACCTGTTTGTTTGGAAAATAAATTTCAAAAAGGAAAATATCAAATTTACTTTATATCCTTATCCAGATAAAAAGTTATGACATTATACTTAGATTCAAAAAAATACAGTTCGAGACTCTTTTTATTAAGTTAAACTCTTACAAGTTTTACAAAGTAATATATTTCGTTCATTATCATTAATTATTGTTCCGCATACTTGGATAAGCGTGTCGGTTCAATCTATCATTTTTAGTATTCTGTATCTGAACTAGTAAAAAAGGAACTGTTGTTACTTTTCTATCTGTCTATTTCTACTATTGTCAATCTAAACAAATAAATAAAATTGGATTGTCTGTATATAATACTAGCTGTGCCCTCGACTTCGTCTATCTGTCTGTTTGTACCCGCTAATCTCTGAAACGGTTGGACCAATTTTGAAGGGACTTTCCCTAGTAGACAGCCTGGGGCGTGCACTCCATAGAGGCACATAAGCACTGTTAACGCTTTGAGACAGGATGTGCTCTGATATATCTAATTAAACTCCGATATTTCACTATCATGATCACATAATCTATGA
>DVZL01005087.1:0-12331 GCA_018236625.1 Lasaia peninsularis
CAGTAGTTTCGGAGCCTATTCAATACAACCAAACAAACAAACAAACAAACTTTTCCTCTTTATAATATTAGTATAGAAAACTTGAATATTGGCAAAAATATTTAGGCGGGCATATTTCTTCAGCATTAAAAATTACACGTTATTTTTTTTGGCCATATCTAAATCACATGCATATTCCCTATTGCAATGCAAATATAATTTATTTTTTATGTAAGGAATCAATAAAAAACCGTCCAAGTGCAAGTAGGGGTCGCGCACGATGAGTTGACTAACTAATCTATGGTCTATAAAAAAATATTGTAATTTGTATTGTAAGTGAATAACGAGGTTTTCTGAGAGTTTACTTATCGACGTAAGAAAACGTATTTGCTGTAAAGAGCAAATTCCCAACTTTTCAATAGAGCCAAAAAAACTAATATAAAACCTGAAAAAAAATCATAATTTCAAAACTATCAGTCATAGAAAGATTGTATATAATGTACACAGTTTATTTGAAAAAAAAAATGCATATTGTTATAAGTGCATTTTTTTGGTTACAAATGATTTCTCCTAAAGTTATAAGAACAAGGTTTTTCGCTACTTACAGCAAATACTTTTTCTTACATCGTTATTTACCTTCACGCCTATTATACCTGGAGGAGTAGGCAGAGGTGTGTTAGTATATCCACGACTCGTGAGTCCAGTAGATATACTAGAACACCCACGATTAGCCAAGGTACCTACTAGGGCCCATGATGTGATAGATGGAAAGCTTATCGCCACTTTGGGCAAGTTCATATTCAGAATAATCTGAAAAACATTTAAGAAAAGTTGGCCGATTTGGGAATTGAACCCAGGAGGCAGGACCTTACGCGGCTAACGGTCTTAACAAGCGACAGCCGTACAGTTACACCACAGAGGTGAGTACCTCAATCTAAATATGGATAGCGACATCTATTGGTGTGTTAGATTCGTTTATTGTAAGAGATCCTCTTTATATATATTTACTTAAAACTACATTTTAGTATTTGTGAAAATCACAGATCATGAAAAAAAGCCTGGTGACAGACAGACGGATGGACAGTGGAATATCAATAATAGGGTCCTGTTTTTACCCTTTGGGTACAGACGCCTAAAAACGACATTTGTAAGCTGAATAAATCAAATACTTTTAAAATATTAATATTTCCCATGGCGTGCCTAACAGGGTGCGAGTATTAAAGCACTAATGATTTTGATATGGACTTTAAAATGTATATGAAAAGATTTTGTTGTTGTTACATGGGTTACTTTCAGAGTAAACATATAGGTGTGTATGGAAGCACAACATTAACATTTATACAGGAAGCAATGTTGAATGCTATGAAAAAAATATCTAAAAATTTTTTTTCACAGTATTTAATTGTTAGGTATATGATTTATCCTCAAGTAACAAAGTATGTTAAGGATTGAATAAAAATATTATAAGAATGAAAAGACGCGTTCGCGACGAAGTTCACCGGGACATTTATAAACATATACATTGTATTTTGTTTTCAATGCAAGAGGAAGTAAAGAGACAAATGGTTCATCTGATAGAAAGTTATCTCAGTCACAAAGAAACAACTGTAACGGCAGTGTAACAGTTGCTTTCAATGACAATAAGACAGTGGTGATGAAATTAAATTAAAACGAATTTGTAATGCCAAATAAAAAAACAAAAACATCTCTAAAATGGTAAGTAGCAAATTAATTTTTTTGCCTATAGAACTTTTATAGAATCTAATTAATTATAATCTTACGATGAATATTGTTTTAACTCCCATATCTCCGTAGAGATCCACCTACGATTATAGTTTTACTTATTACCAATGCACCCACAATTATGTGAAAGGTGGCATATCTGCCACCGTATCAAGCACAAATCCAAACCTCCGGTAATATTATACTTTCAGTCAAAGTCGGACACCAACTGAGCTCGACTATAAGGACAATAATAAAAAGTATAACAAAATATAGGCCAACTTACTTTGATATAATCAATGAAATCTTTTAATAAGTTTCCTTCATCTTGTTCCTCATTTTCTTCAAATCCCTCGCCTTCAACAGTAAAAGCTGCTTTCAAAGCCTCATACTCCTCTTGTTCCTTTTTTTTACGGTCTTCTTCTGCTTTCTTTGCAGCTTCTTCCTGTTTACGTTCTTCTTCCTACAGAAAGAAATGCATGTAGATAATTCAGCACATAAGTGTTTTATTAAAGTCGCAATTGAGAAGTTTTTGACAATTTTCCAAGGCTTTTAGCTTGATCACGCATAATAAGCAGATTTTGATCAAACACATCCCGTGCAAATGTTTACCATTAGTAAAATAATTTTTATTTTTTTATGTGATAAGACAGCATGAACAAGCAAACGCCTTTCCTGATGGTAAGAAATAACCATTGCCTATAGACACCATGGCTGTTCGACCTTATTTGCAAGTCTACCTACTACCCTACCCTCCGAACCGAAACAAGACAATGTCATTATTGCGACAGGAATAGTTAGGGCGGCGGATCCCTTGCCGGGCAAGATGCTGCTAAGCAGTGGTAATCAATTGAGATTTAGATTATACAAACTATGATCTACAAAGTTAATAATATTTTTACATCTCTCATGTTCAGTAAGCATGAACACGAGAGATGTAAATTTTTTTTACAAAATTGATTAAATCGAAGTGGCTATATTTTATGACCTGCAATCCAAATATAGCAATGAAGATCAGTCATTATTTTCAAATTATTGTTGAAATAAAATGAATTTTTTTATGATATTAGAAGGCAAACAAGCAGACGGATTTCTTGATGGTAAAAAATACGCGTCGCCTATAGACGCCAAAGGTGGAAATGGTGCGTTACCAACTTGAGGTTGGGATGGTAAGCCTCTTGCATGAGAAAGTTATTAGTTATTTATGTGCAGTTTATTAAAATTGTAACAAAAAATATAATTATAATAATTTTTTCAACCTTATACTGCCATCATATCTAACCCAGTCAATTGGCGAAAGAAACGGCTTATTAAATTCCCAAAAAAACTGATTTATTTAATCAAATTGCATTAATAATCAAATAAATAACAAATTTTGGATATAAGTTCCTGCTAAAGATTAAGAAGAAGAAAAGAGAACTTTCTGCCATAAGTTTTCTCTGTAATTAAGTAATTTTAGTAGAAGTTATTTTAACTTATCAGTTTCACCACAAAAAACTTTATTATATTAATGTATTATGCATTATGCCCACAAATAGACAGATGTTTTAAATAAAATATAGTATAAACCAATTGTTAAGTTTAAATTAAATTTGTTCAAATAGACACAGTTCAAAATATTTACAAGTATTTGGATAAAAAAAATCTGTTTACACATATACCTCACGTTTCTCTTCTGCTTTTTTCCTTTCCTCCTCTGCTTCTTCATCTTTCTTCTTCTTCATTTCGCGCATTTGTTCCTCCGCTTCTCTAGCCTTTTTCTTTTCCATTTTAGCTTCTAACTTTGCTCTTTTCTGAAAAAGATCGATGTGTTAAATTTGAAGTTTTGTAGCATAACTAATGAAGATAAATATTGCTGTCAATGAATAGAAAATTATAACACATTATTGATATGATATGAAGTCATTTTCTACAACCCAAATGAAAAAATAAATCTGTAATATTGGTTTAGAATACACCTAAATTAACTGATTTGTAAAACAAAATATTTTAGCGTTTTGAATATCAGCTGAATAAGAATTTTAATCTTGGTAATAAAAACATATATCTATAGTTACAATAAGTTCGAAATCTTATAATGGAATTAATGTTATAAATTTACTGCATCTTTGCAAATAAGTTAAGATAAATAAAATACCTTAGCCCCCATTTTGTCATCAAATTCAACTTTCTGTGAGTCTTGCGCATCTTCATCCTCAACTTCTTCAACTATATCTGGTTCTTCCTCGATTAAAGCAGCCTGGTTTCTAGCAGCTATGAAATAAACCAAAAAAAATTTTGTCACAATTAAAACTACTTGGTACCACAAATGGATATGAATGTGATGAAGGTGGTTTTCTGCTATTTTGTCAACTTGTACTGTTAAAGTTTTGTATAATACTACAAATAAAACAATTATTAAGTTAAATAAAGATTTACCGTTTGCTCTCATCCGTGCTCTTTGATTTCTAACAGCTTGAACTCTACCAGGTCCACCATCTCTTTGAACTACAGCTCTTGGTCTTGCAGCGGCTGTAAAATATTTTCCAAGAAAAAATATAAATAAGTATTCTATACTCAATCTATAGTTAGTACTCTTTTGTTTTTTCTCATAGTAGGATTGAAAGAAAATTAGGTTAATTGATAGACAAGCTATACTGGTTGACTAATTGTAAGTTATGTATTTTTTATGCAGGTTTGTAAGTTATTTCCATTTTGATATTTCACTATGGATAACTGGTTCATAAAAGTTGTGTGGAGACTTGATAATCTAAGATTTACAATTTTTGAATATCTTAAAATCTCCTTAGTCTAAATTTTGGCCTTGTTGGCCAAGAGGCTAGCGTACACGCATAACCACATCACTAATCGCGAGGCTCAGGCTTGATTCCCCACAGGGAGATATTTGTGTGATGAACATAGATGTTTGTATTTCTGGGTCTGGGTGTTTATTCTTTTATCTATTTAAGTATTTTAGTATCGTTGTCTAACACCCATTACACAAGCATTTAATTTGCTTACTTTGGGATTAGATCAATTTGTGTAATTTGTCCAGTAATATGTAATTCAGGCAATGTTTTAAGCATTTCATAAAAAATTACAAGATAAGAGTTCAACTACATCTTTGTTGGAAGTCATATCTGAGGATATTAAGTAAATAATATTCAAGATGTTCTTTGATTGCATTCAGGCATCTCAAATTTAGATTGATTTTTTTTTCTTTGGCTTGCATTTAGTTTGGTTTAGTTAGTTTCTTTAATAGATATCAATACATTGTCTATACACACAGGTATTTTTTTATTTCTAAATCAATGCAGAGGTTAAATTTTACTTACGCTGTGGTTTTACTTTTGCGACCCGCAAAAACGCAACTGATAGTAAAATTATTACTATTGCGCTAATGATAGCAGCAATAATAAAGGGATCCATATTTTACTAAAGTTACTTCAGGTACCAAATACGTTTTATTCAGATGATGAGTTTCTGCCTAAAGTTATTTTAATCCAGTTTCGATTACCAATCACCAGTGCCATACGTTACAACGAAATATAGATCAAAATCATTTAATTTTTCTTTATACACTTTTTAACAGGAATATGTTAGAACATTCAAGAAACTTGTAGTGTTTGTTACTTAAAAATTTTTAATTTAGTAAGATTTTATAATGATAATTAAAATTAAAACAAGGTTCAGTACTTAGGAGTATAAAATTAAAAACATCTACATGAAACGTCAATTGTCAATCTAATCGTGTCAACTGTCAGTGAAGTTCCAGTCGTCCGCATTCGTCACAGAATAATGTCAGAATTAGAATTATGATTTTTCTTCTTCTTGTTCTCTTAAAAATATTTTTTGATTTTTCCCATAACATTCCATAAACAATTCGAACATATTCTTGCAACAATTAGCTCGAATTACGGAGATTGCACTGTAATTATAATACCGTTTTCTAAAACTTTCAAAAAGAAACTATTGAGGAGTGCTCGTGTAATTTTGAATAATAATTGAATATTAAACTACTAATAACTAAAATCATGATTTGCGTAATTTACCTATCTTTGCTAATTACTTTGAAAACTAAAATTAAATAAAATTAATCTACCAACTTACTTTTCCCCAACACTCTCAAACAACATAACACTAACTCACTATAATTTGTGTGATATACCTACTATTTGTTTATATTTTTTTAAATATTTTCTTAGCACTTTCCTTTTCAAGATTCAGGAAACGAATGAACGTATTTGTCCCACATTCGTATTTATAGAGTGACGAATTGAATAAACCAGTGCAAGGTAGTGAAACTCTGAACTGCGACTACGACTGCAACTCACAGTTTTTACAAGTTCAAAATGTATTGCGACCACAAGGCGAATACCAACAACCTACTACTTACACAATTTTATAAACATGTATAATATTTTTTTACTTCATAGGTACTTTTATAAATAATGTATATGTTTTTATATTATAAAAAATAGGTACTATCAGTGTATGTGTTGAGATCCACTATTGTGGACTTTTTTGGCTGACGTAGACCCCTTGCAGGTTGTCATAGAGCCCTAGAGGTCGATATAGACCACTTTGGAAATCACTGATCTAAAGTATGTTATAACTTTTTTAATATTGCATTCTGTGTCATCAAATAAGGGATTCTCCGACATATTAAAGTTAAGTTACAGTAGATAAGCATATGTACTTAACACAGATTTATAAATATATTTATATTTATACTTATAAATATATTTGTGCTTATTGACGATATCGCGCTAAAGGGCGCTCAAACGATAAATTAAATATTCACAAAATCTTGATTGATTTTGTTAACATGTTGTAGAGGTCAGCATAGAGGTCAGATGGCATTCACTGTCTGTAAAAAGCTTCCTATTATAGTCAGATTCTTTAGATTATATGTCTAAATTAATATGAAAACACGATAAAGCTAGGATGAAAAAGAAAATTACTGGATTACACAAAATTTTTTTATCAATATTCTTTCACATCGCGTTCAGACGTACGTTTTCTATAACATTTACAATACTGTGATATTTGTTGGCTGTGTAACTATAGTCTCAATTCTCAAAATGTGTTTGTGCAATGCCTAAAATAATAAGTAAGTAAATTAATATCATATTTAATCGAGGTATAAAGATAATGTTTATATACGCCATAAATATTGTATTTACCACACGATACAATGGATACCAAAGTTACGATAACTTTTAATCAAAACTATTTGAACATAATATAATTTAAAAAAATCGGTGTAAGAAATGATTAAAATTATTAGATTCTTTTATTTTTCATTTTACGACATTATTCACGTAGGTACTATATTAATCTAATACGGTACCTATATTAGGATAAAAAAAACATTATCGTTATTGTTTGTAGACACTAGACATAACGCGGATGTAGTGGTAGGCCACAATCTAAAAAAATAAAAAAAGCAATATAGTTGACGTTAACAAGCAGGTTGTGACGTGTGGTTTACTGTGTCAATTGTCATGTCATTTCTCGGTTTTCGGCGAAAGTATTAAAATAAAGATGATTCTATTTAATTTGCTTTCGTTTTCCTCCATTTTCCTATTAATTGATGTAACTAGTGCTTTATATTTCCATATAGCTGAAGGAGAAAGAAAATGTTTCATAGAAGAAATTCCCGATGACACTACAGTTATCGGTATGCTTGATAAAGTTGTTTTGTATTTGCAACAAAAACTATTTCAGATTTCATATTACGTTTGTATTTTCAGTGAATTACAAAGTAGAGCTGTACGATCCTCGTTCTGGAGGTTTTATGAAATCGGCGCCAGGTATTGGGATGCACGTTGAGGTTCGCGATCCAAATGATCGTGTCATGTTATCCCGGGTATATTCCTCGGAAGGAATGATATCTTTTACATCCACGACTCCGGGCGAACATGTGATTTGTATGTATTCTAATAGTACCTCATGGTTCAGTGGATCTCAAATACGAGTAAGTATTTGTGGATTGTGTTTACATTCGTTTTTTTTTATAAATAATGATAGCATAACCTTTTGACCGCCTCTGTGGTCGAGCATAATCAGTGCCGACTCAGACCCTATGACGTCCCGGGTTCGATTCTGTTGGTATGTGTTATCAACATACACATGGGAATTTCTCATTTGGGTGTTTATTTAATTTTTTTAATGTCTCAAACAACCTCAACAAGCCTCAAACATTTCCTTTGTATTGTCTTTTTTCATTATACATATTATTCTGTGTATTAGAGTTGTTAAATTTTTACATTTAAAAAGTCACATGTTATTAAAATTCATTGAACACTTGTTCAAATAAACTTTGTAACACTGGATAATGTATACTTTGACTAGAATGTTAAATTTATATCATAATAATTTTGTTTAGTGTTAATTCAAATAAGTTAAATACAAACTCCCCAATTTCTTAAACTGTGCCACGTGACTTTGTCTGCATTTTTATTTAATTATAATTATTTTTCTATGTATTTTTCCAGGATAAAAAGTATCCATTTTATGCCCAGGATAATAAGGTATAATCATACCAAGTTTTATCGAAATCGAACCCTTAGTTTTCACGTAATGCCCGAACATACAGACAGACAAAAATTTCAATTGTTCAATCGTTCTTTGAAGATTTAATCTGTTTTATTGATCGGTACGTCTTCATGTAGAGAATTCCGTGATATACATTCTTAGAGTTAGCTCCCTTTATATTTAGGGGTGTGATATTATGTTTATTTAATAAATGTAATTTTAACACTTCATGAATGCGTAAATAATTCATATTTAATAATTTAGTTTTGTAGGTTAAAGCAGAGGCAATAAAAACTACACACTCAAAACAGACCTTCTTCAGTTACATACATAAAAAAAATTCTTTTCAGGTTCACCTTGATATACAAGTAGGAGAACATGCTGTGGATTATGCCAATATAGCACAAAAAGATAAACTGACAGAGCTTCAATTACGTATAAGGCAATTGCTACTTCAGGTTCATCAGATCACTAAAGAACAAAGTTATCAAAGGGTAATTTATGATTTATTTCATTGTAACAAAATACAAGTTTGTGTGAAAAAGTTATAAGCCTTTACTGCTACTATTTATGTATCTGCTATTTATGTATCTGGAATAAAAAAAAAGAAAGGAACAGGTACAATTAATTTAATATAGTTTTTCAAATTGTTTGCTGTGAAGATTGATTCACTTCTGTAAACATATAAGCAAATTTTTACAGTTTTTTTTCCATTCTGATTTAGGTATCTCCAAAACATGCATTTTTAATTGACCCTGTAATCTATTGCTCACAAATAGAAAACTGGGTGCCAAATCTCAGTTCAATCTTTTGACATACCTAAAACTGAGTAGTCTTACTATGATACAGCATGATTCTCGGCTATCAGTTGTTTTTTCTTACTTTCTCGTAGACTTCAGGAAAAAAAATTGCACGCTTCAAATTAAACTCATAATTTATGTAATACTTAATTTTACCATTTCAATTAATTAATATAAATATAAACTTATACTGTAATTGTGTACTCAAAGGGCTAACAAAAAAATTTGGTTAAAACCAATTGAAACACGGAAGATGTATCGAGATGTATTCAACACTATAATTCTTGAAAACTTTCTTACTCATTTATCACAAATTGCATTTTTTTAATTCGGTCATTTTAATTCTAAGCGTGCAAAATGGTCTTTTACCATTCGGAATTAGCAGTTTTACAATTCTATAGCAGCAGTGAAGCCGAGGCCTGAGTGTCCAATTATATCAAGATTCATCATTCGTGTAACTTTTGATGCATTACATAAATTTTTTTTTTCACCAATCTGTTTGTAACCAATTTTGTTGAGTTGAAAAATTTTCACCTTCAAGGTTCATCAAAATGATGCCGATAAAAAGAAAACGCAACAGTCATGTAAAAGAAAATGTTTTCTACAAACAAAAAGTTTAATTTATTGATTATGATAATGTCAATTTCTTGACACATAATTTTAATTTGATTTAAAATGGCTGCCTTTATATTGTACCGAGCAACCCTGATCTTAATATTGAATGGCAATAATGTCATAAAAGATAAAATGTCAGTAATTGCAAATTTTGATTTAAGAAATACACAATAATTACGTAAGACGTAGTGTATTAAGCCTAGCTGCGACAAGCTCATGATTGAAACTGCATATATGTTTTCTAAATCAATCCCCGCCAAATATAACAAACTGCGGGTTGATACCTTTCTTTACCACAATGATCCAACAATTTTATTAATTTGCTTTTCACATACCCCACATACAAAACTGGTAATAAATAACAAACATTTGCTCTTACAGGAATTCTTTCTCCTTAAGTGCAAGTTGGACTTTCACATGAAGGGTTCCATAAAAAACAAAAAAAAATCATGTTTCTTGTTGTTAGTATTTGTTGTTGTAGTATTCTATTCTATTCTATCTTTTTGAGGATGGCTTCCAGTTGCATTAAGGCAACCGATTTTGCCAATTTCAAGTTTGATTATAGGTTGTCACATGAGTTGGTTCGGTTAAATTTTGCAATTGTTGAGTTACCTAGAACAAAACATTGAATATTGAAATTTGTTGTTGTAGCAGCAATATAAATAAATCATCTGCAAAAATTTCAACTGTCTAGCTGTTGCGGTTTATAAGATTCAGCCTAGTGATAGACAGATGGACAGTGGAGTCTTAGTAATAGGGTTCCGTTTTTTATCGTTTGGGTGCGAAACCGTAACAACTGGGAAGGAAACAGTTATTTAAAAAATTGTGTTTTAGCATTTTCAAAATCAAGGGTATTTTATGTAATATATTTTAATCTTTTTGAAAAATTGCATATTATTTTTCAGCACCGAGAAGAAAGATTCAGACAGACATCAGAAAGTACAAACCAGAGAGTATTATGGTGGAGTTTACTGCAAATGGGTGTTCTTGTGTCAATAGGCTATTGGCAAATGCGACATCTGAAGAGTTTCTTCGAGGCTAAGAAATTAGTGTAAATAAAAAATTTAGTAATTTAAAATTTTTTATTGAGAATAAGTTGTGTTTTTTGTAAAAAAAAAAGTATTTCTATTGTCGCATACCTTTTTGTTGTGATCTGTAAAATGTAATTTATCTGAGAACACAGTAATAAATTAATATAAATAATTTCTTCAATTTTATTATTACTACATTTTCTTCTTAAAATAATTCATCAGTGGGATAGGGTCACTGTTCGCTTTTACACCTATATTATACTTTCCCAGAAAGGGTTTTAGATTACAGATTTTAAAGTAATAAGCATACTCCAATGGTTAGGTTAACTGGAAAAATGAATGCAAATGCAAGATTGACAAAACAGATCATCATTAGTTTATTTTAGTCCACGCCTGGACGTAGAACAAAAACAGATATCATTGCGAATGTGGATGGCTGTAGTGAGATTCGTGTATTATCTTAGGGTGGTGTCAAGTGGTGGTCAAATGGTAGGGTAGTCTGCAAAACTGGTCTTAGAATGACGAAAGCGTAAGGAGGAAGTTTGTAGGAATTGTGACACTTGGCTGAGTATAACTTTTGGCCTTCTTCACTACGGATTTTGTGTGAAGATAATATGTTGTAGTTATAATTTTAATAAACAGTTTTGAGCTTTTTAAAATAAAAATCTAAGCATCTTTCTATAAAGTCGATTTGAACTTTGACCACATATTACATTATAAATGCGAAATTTGTAAGTAGGAATGTTTGTTACTCTTTTATGAAAAAACTACAGGACGTATTTGGATGAGGAAGGACATAGGCTACTTTTTTACCAATTACATTAAAAAGTGGGTATGTTTTTAAATGCAATTAGTAGGTATTATTAGTTGGAAAAAATTCTGCTCTTAGAATGTTATCTATGTTATTAAAATAATTCACACGGGCGAGGTCGTGGGCAGAAAGCTAGGACCAATATAAAATTGTTAACAATTAACATAGCCTACTCTTGAACCAACTCCAATAGAGGGTATATAATATACTATCTGTGCCCACAACTTCGTCTGCATTTCTATTTAATTAATTTTATACATTTCTAAAATTAAAGTAGCCTAAGCTGTTCCATATTAGATTAGCTGTCTGCAAGTGAAAATTCGGTCAAAATCGGTTCAGTTGTTTGAGAGGCTAGACAGCCAAAAAAATAATTTGGTATAATATGTACCTTGTAAATATACATAAGCACTTAGTAAAAAGCGGTTACCTTAATATTTCATACAGACACTCCAATTTTTTTATTTGTATAGACGTGGGACCTAATATCGTCGGCTAACCATGGGTGTATATGTACCTCTACCTACCCTTTCGGTGATATGGGCGAGATCATATTCATTTATTTTATCCTTATTTATAAATACAAAAGTTTGTGAGGGTAAAAAGTTTGCCATCCAAGAGTTCTTTGTTATAAAAATAATTCATACAGGCAAAGCTGTAGGTGCAAGGAAAAGGTAGGAAACCTATATGATCATGGCCACAAATGTGCTTATCATGGTGTTATGATATCAACCTAAATTAAGAAATAAGTCATGATATTTTAGTCATATTTATACCATGATTTTTAATACGCTTTTATTAGCTTGGGTTGTACGTATGTATGTATGTATGTATGTAGCGGAATCTTTAAGCTTGAT
>DVZL01005088.1:0-12331 GCA_018236625.1 Lasaia peninsularis
GCCTGCGGATAATGACTGCGTCGTCGATGTTAGTGTCGGTTTCTGTGAATTGACCTGCGAATTATTTAGCTGACCATATCTTTCTCGAGTAGGCTTTTTGCAGCGGTAACTGATATCCACGCGGGCGAAGCCGCGGGCATCCGCTAGTTAGTTATAAAAAGATAGTACATCAATTGCCATTGTTGTTTTTATCTATGGTGTTTTACTGTCTCGCTAGAATTCATTCACAGTGTAATGTCACTGACCTTACATCACTCAGTAAAAAAGAACTGGTTTACAATTTTGCAGTTTTAGAATAATTGTGGGAATTCTTGTGATAAATTTAACTAAAACTTTACTGCTTAGAACCTAAGCTTCAGATAATTAATACTTACCTTTTTTTATGTATAACACAAAAAAGATATAACAAAAAGATTCACAATAAAAAATATTTGGGGATTGGGATTAAGCATAAAATATGAGTGTTATGTGTGGTGTGGACTTCGGAGTTTAATTTCAGTAGTCCAGGTTAATCCCCGCCATAAACCATTTATTTACCCTAATTTATAAACATTTTCTCCATGCTCTTATAATGATGGAAAACTTAAAGAATCCGGGTTATTTGTATTTTCAACCTTATCTGAGATTAGGGCTAGTTTCCCTTCTGGGATGCAGTTGTCAGGTGGCAGTCGCTTTGCGTAAAAACAACCGACCCCAATATTATCCGATATAGAAACAGTAATTGGCAACAAAGGATCAAGAAGATTGTTAAGTTATAAATATACATAATGCCAATACTTAAATATCATATATAATATAATATCCAGTAAAACTATCAAACTTTCTATAAGTTGGTGATATGTATGGACAAAAATTTCAACAAATTTTACTATTAGCTGTACAAGGGTGTATTTATACATACCCAGAACTGGACACTTCCAGTAAATATTTAAAAAGTTACTATATCATTTAATGGCCTTTTTTCTGACTTATTGCGTAAAAACATACCCTCTTATTAATGTATACTGTTAAAAAGTAGCCTATTTATTCTCAAGGTCAATTCTATCTCTGTACCTAAATTTCATTAAAATTGGTTCAGTGGTTTAGGGGTGAAAGCGTAACAAGACAGACAGAGTTACTTTGTATTTATAATATTAGTATGAATATGCAACACTCACTCATCAAGAGTTTTATAATAATATGTATAGATTATTAGAACATTATGAGGTGAAATTTTTATTTTTTGTTATTTTTAGAAAAGTCACATTCTGCAATAATATGATCCATGTATGGACAAAATCTCAAGAATTAGCTAGTGTTATAAGTTACATCAGTAAGTGTCATTGTGGTATACATTACAAATTATTATTTCCTTACCTCTTGTTACCGATTAACATAATAACCATATTTGAGTTTGAATGCTGACGAGCATCTTCAAGCCAGGTGGTTAAGTGGTTAAATGTGTCCCGCCTTGTAATATCATATACTAGTAATGCACCTGCTGCACCTCTATAATATGATCGTGTTATTGACCTGAAATCCAAGCATTATTGATGAGCGCTTGATTGTTGCCTATTAACATTATCTGATTTTATGTAAGGTCTTGTTATATTTCAGTAGTAGCATAAGATCATCAGTCATTGTGTAGAGGTTGCATATCATAATATGCAACCTCTACACTACCAACAACAAATGCATGTGTTTAAGAATAGTTATTTACAGTTAGATAGTTGGAAAATTGTTATTTGCTCACTTGTTATAGTAATAAAACAATAACAATTTATTGCATTGAAAATTCACTCAATTTTTCTAATAATTTTACATTTTCTTTACTTAAATAAGTTGGTAAATTTAAAAATTGTTGACAAGAAAAAAAATCGATTTTTAGAATAGTGTTTAATAGGTAAAAGCATATTAAGAATACATTACAAGCTTAAAAAAATTTTAATTAACATGATTAGCACTTAGAAAATGTACTTAAATTAGAAAAACTTGTTTGTAAACAATGGGGTTCGAACAAGACTACTGAATGTGTAAGTAATATTTTAATTCAGTAAAAATTTTATTCTCTTGTTTAAAAATATTACCTAAATGCTTCTTGTCCTGCAGTGTCCCAAATCTGTAATTTAATTTGTTTACCATCTATTGTGATCATACGAGCACCAAACTCTACACCAATAGTCAAATCGTGGACTGGTTGGAATCTTTTATCTGTAAACTGAAGTAGCAGACAAGATTTGCCTACACCTGGAAAAAAGTAAAACTCTCTTTTAACTCCTATTCAATTATCTGTGACTTCAAAACTATTTTTTTATCCAACAAGTTAGTAACTTATTATTCATTTTTGTCTTAACAATTTAGGTAACCCCTTCTCCTTTAGAATGTATGAACATAGGAAAAATGCTATAATTTTTACAATATAATTACTAGATACAAAGCATGAATTAAAAAAATCTTTTGGTTAAACTAGTATTATGAATTATTAAAAAAGATATATAACCATAAAGAGTTTTTTTTTATATTTTTATGTTTTAAACCTATTTCGGAAAATATATTTCAGTTTTAAGTATTATATATTTTGTATATTTTGAAAGCACCATAGAATTTAAGAATTGTTATTTCTAATAACTTGTAAAATAAATATTTTTTATAGTAATTAGCAGCCAATTCAATGGGTAAATTTTTTCATAAGTCTATTTTTTACAATAATAAACATACATACATACATTTATATTACACAGTATAAACTGCACATATAATTTTAGTGACTGAAACTCTTTGTTTAATCCTAGTGTTTCATAAGTTCTCTGGGTAAACTATGAACAATAGTTACTGGATGATTATTTGAAGCATAAAATGCAGACAAAGAAAGGCCTTGACATGACACTTAACAATTTTGTAATTTAAAGAATTATTTTACTTCAGATTAGTTTTTGGAGCAAAATCCAATGATGCGCGTAACTGATACATAATACGTCGTAGCGTAGGCGGAAAACAAAACCTTTGTCGGTTTTCTAAAGATTTATCTAATTTATTTCGTAACAATAAAATATGTAGACATTACTTTATTTATATTAAAAATAGAGTTTAGTATAAAAACAACTTAAAAAACCCAAATAAACATGTTAAAATCACAGAATATTATTCAAGAAATAAAATCAATACCTGTGTCACCAATGATGATGTATTTAAAGAGATAAGCGTATGCCATTATTATAGTTTTTCTATGGCTTAGCAATCGACACTATTATTAAATTTATGGTTAAATACTGGTCTTAAATGAAAATTGTCTCGTTAAATAAAGACGCAATATAACTAAATCGTACAGCTGGCCGCCTTAGTAATTTGTATGTCAATTGACAATATTTGTCAATCTCAATGAAACTTGAAAATTTGTGAAAAGTGACTTTTAATCATAAACAAAGAAGAGCAACAAAGTATAGCAACATTCTAAAGTTTCTTGTGGCGAGTTTGTGTCGTTAGGTAGGTACCTACCTATATTTTATTTTTTCGTTATGGTAAGTAGGTAAGTTACTTTTGAACTTAGTGTAGGTACACAATAACTACACATATATTTAATTTATTGTTTACGACTAACAAGTTCAATTTGATTTTTGAGATATCGAAGTATTTTTATGATGACCAAAGATTTATATCTCAGTCCTTTGATGGTACTTGTTAAAAGTATTTCAGTGCTATCAAGCACGGATTCTACGTTGTTTAAATAATATTTATATTTCACCAAGCTTTAACCATAGTTGGCTTCAGCACATTTAGGTATTTTGTGATGAAATCCAAAGATATTATTACATTATCAGATGCCATTCATCTGATAATGTAATAATAATAAAAATAATATATATAATAAAAATTTAGTACAGGATAAGTCTTACGTACGCATTCCCCTCTGCCGAGGTATGACATCATATGATCTAACGCGTTTATAAAAACTGTTCGCGTAATCGATTTAAGCCCATAAATTACTCGGTGAAGCATCGAAAGGACGTCCGTGAGCGCTCCGTTAAAAATGCCATTTTGTGCGATAAACTCGTGTAAAAAAAGACCAAACACTTCAAATCTACAAAAAGATGAAATTACCTGTCATTTTTTTATTTTATTAACGTAATATTACAATTTTAATGAAATTTCAAAAATATCGATGTAGCATCGATTTACATTGAGTCCAATAATCGAGTCCCCTGTCAGTCACCGAATTCTTTCAATTTCAATATATTTTGTACCTTAACGTTCGGCAATAAAATCAATACTCAAATAATAAAAATTTGACCATAAGACATTATACTTTTGACAAGAGTCTAGCAAATTTGTAGTTTACCAATTGAATAGTTTAATTACACGTCTTAAGATTCATATTCAAATAATGAAATTATGATAGCTCGATGGCGGAACTTTCGTCTTTATTTCCTCAGCAATATTGTATAATCTAGTATATCCATAAAGAAAGTCTCAAATTTCCCTTCTCCTTTGCATTAGAGTGTCTTATTACGTTATAATTACACATATATTTAAGTAGTAGTACAAAAAAATAAAGTAGTGTATTAATTGCATATAAGTGTGAGTTTGTAATGACGAAAATTATTTTTGTAAATGTGTGCTTTGTTTTAATGTAATAGTAACCCTGCTCCGCACCAAAATTGGCAGAATTTTTTGTTAAAAGGATTGTTTGCGTCGCTTATCCATTACTAAATGATCTAAGCTTTACAGCGATATTTGTTTAAACTAATACCCGTAACTTAAGCATATCATTTACTTACGAGAGAAGATTTTGCCAATTATCAATAATAATATAAATTTATTAAGTATTGAACGAAGTTGTTATTATATTAGCAACTTTAATTAAAAAAAAAGCTAACACATATAAGAATAAACAATATTTTTAAAGAATAAACGGCAAGCAACCAGTGAAAATAAATTGAGCTAATATTGTCAATTATTCATCCGTCCGTCATAGTAAACTTGACGTTTCTCTAACGTCATTATGACATCACGAAAATATCGAAGTGGCTAAAAGTTTGTTGATAATACAAATAAAAACATCTAAACGAAAAGATTAATGTTTAGGATTCATTTAAGTTTCATACTTAGAAATTATTTCCGTTAAAAATAACTATTTTAGGATATATAAATCAGTAACTTTTAGATAATACCCATTAACGCAGTTCATATGTAACCTTAAAGTGTACAATGCCGACGAATAATTATAGTTAATTTCAATGAAAATGGACCCTCTTGATGAAGCTGGGTCGAAAACTTCTAAGAGTGACCGTGAAGTTGAATTAAGAAATAATTGTCAGAATTCTAAAAAACAAGGTAATGAGAGTGACGAAAAATTGTTTATATCAATGTCACACGCACATGAAAATGTTCGTTTATCATTAAATGGTCCTACTAGAGTTTTTAATAATATAACGAACAATGACCACCAAAATCAAACAAACAAACACAATTATGCAACAGAACAATGTGTTGGTGTGCAACAAGAAAGAGCTATCAATGTGATTAATTCTAGTATTGAACAATTTAATGTGCCTAGTAGTAGTAAATGTGAGGCAAATGTAGGTGATAATGGCTTAGCTCATTGCTCGAATTACCAGTCATGTTCAAAATATATGTACTATATGGATAAAAGTGATTCTTGTAACTTAAACACTCCCTCAACAAGTGGAGTCTCTGCTGGTAAAGCCTGGGATGGCTTACAAGAAAACACATTTAAAGAGAACAGAAAGAGACCCTCAAGCCTGAAATTAAATAGGCCTAACATAGATGACGACTCATCAAGCGATACAGGAAATGACGATTATTCATTAGGGTCTGAAGATGGTTGTATTTACACATACAGGGGTGGGGAACATTTAGCAGACCTACCTAGTTCATTTTTCAGTTTAGACATGGGCCTACCTTTGGATAAACATCTTCCAATACCACCTAACTATCCGATCCCTCAGCAAGCTGCTGCTAATGTTAGAGAGCAGGGATCAAGGGTCTCAAGCCCAGATATGGACTTTCTAGAAATGGACTTTGATCCAGGACCCTCATGTGAAGTGGATACTGGTGATGAATCAAGTCCAGATGCAGATCTTGAAGTGGTTAATATGCCTGAAGAAATTGAACCTGTTATAAGAGGCACATCTCCAGAATATTTACCAGGGGCCATACAGGCTCAGGTAATACCACAGCCTCACTTAATACCACAGACATCAAGCAATTCCGACAAGGTGGAAGATTTCAATAATGTGCCATCTACAAGTAAAGATATGGATATACCACAAGGGGAGGATAATACAAAAGACTGCCAGACGTATGGACCGTACATAACACATGTAAATGCTAGAGGTGAACAATTCCTTGTCAAACGAACTATGGCACAATGTCCAGTTAATGTTCCTGTAACAATGCATGTTTCTAGTGGAGATTTGGTATCGCCACGAGAAATACTAAACTGTAAGTACTGTTTCAAATATTTACCGGCCTGACTTGACATGACCAAGAAGATGCTCTTTGTTGCTCTTTTAAAGACTAACAAACTCTTCATTAATTTTGCAATGTATGTTTTAAGCAAGGCTTGTATAAAATAGGCCTTTGTTGTCTATAACACACAATAGTTTGAATATATAACCCCATATCTATGCAGTTTTCAGTGGTGCAATATATTACAGACTGGTCAATTACCATTTTTAAGCTCTTAAATATTTAAAGTACATAATAGCAATATTAAATAACACTAAAATATTATAAATATATTCTGCGAGGCTCTGGTTTGATTTCTCAACTGGGTAGATATTTGTGTGAGGAACAGATGGCTGCCTATTTATTTATTTGTGTGTAATGTGTTCATGGATATTAAAAATATAATATAACTCTCAATCCATTCATTCTAAATTCAAATTTACTAGCATTTTAATTCATTTTGACAATAGTCCAAGTTGATGATTTTTTGTTATATTCTGTTAGATGTCAATCATTTCCCATACACTTGCTAAGCTTGATGATCATGGAAAAAGGTTGAAAACAAATTTGCTAATTTTCTTGTATAATACATTTATTACATGCAGGAATACCAGAAATTATTAAATTATTATTTGTTTGTTGAATGCAGATGATGAGGAGCACTCTGAGGGAGCTCATGCCTATCAAATAAATCAAGGAGAGAGATCAACATTTGATTCAGCAAACCTTTCATCAGCACTTTATCATGTTACTATGGCAAAACGACTTATGAGTGAGAAGACAAAGGCAGATAATGAAAGTGATGTGGTAAATATAACTTATATGAATATATTATTAGAAACGGAACAGAATAAATATCTTTTTTATTATTATGATAATAACCTCTATAAATATTTATGTATTCATAATACAATTCACAAAGTACCTAAAGAGCAGTTTCTTGTAATTGTCTCACTAAGCATGCCTGTATCAGGGCAATCTTTCTTCCAATTTACACAAAAATGATATTCACCGCTAAATCAGTAAGTTTCACAATAACATAACATGTGTTAATTGTAAAATGATAAGAAAATTTAGATTCTTTTGGCTAATATTATAACTTATATTACAGCACAGTGCAGAGAAACCTGCAAGCACATCAACAGACTGCAGTGTTAATTGTGTTGAACCTCCTCGATGTATGGTGTGGTCTGAACGTGAAGCATGTGAACGACAAGTTACACAAATTGGTACATCTGCATGTGGCGCTACAGCTGTTGTCAATGTTTTTGTAAGCAAAAAGCCATTTAATAAAGTATTTATGGATTTTATCTGTAAACGTAATGTATCGCTAAATTTGAATTTGATGCAATATTTTTGTTAAATATGTCTATATATAATATAATAAAAAAACCACTTTTTTCTAAATTCATATGTAAGTTTACAATGTATATATATACAAAAATAATCTCTGAAATGGCTGGCCTGATTTTGACGGTACTTACACTGGCGTGGCAGCTGATGTAATAAAGAATGGCTTGGGTTACTAATAAGTAAAAAGAAAATTGGACAAAGTAGCAGTCATAGCTAGTGTATAATGTCCTTTTGTGTATAGTGTGTGTTTATACTGTGAACCAATCAAGCAAGATACATAATTTACTCTCAACATAATATTATGTTTTGCATTGCAACTAAAGGATCTTGTGACTGGGAAAATTTTGGCATCTAATCTTTTGCTTGATTTAATTCACACTTTTAATAAAGCAATAAAATTAAATATGCTACATTTGTTTGAAATAATTAAATAAAATAACAAAGACTGAATTTACCTGATAAAGTTTTAGATGTTTCTTTGCACTTTTAAAATTAAAATTTCATTTGTTATTTTTTGTGGGTTGGTTCTAGCTTGCAAAACTATAGTCTATTAATGTGTTTTCTATCCATCTATCTATCTATACATATATAAAAGGCAAACCCAAATGGGTTGAACTTAAAATTTCATAGGCATATGCCTTTTTTGACTTTGGGGAAAGATTTTTCAAAATTCAACCAACAAGGATGTGAAAGAGGGGGTAAAAGCTTGTATGAACCAAATAACTACTAGAACTAAAATATAGCTTTAATACTAGGACAGAGCTGAGGGCAACAACTAGTATAATATTAATACACAAGGGTTGGGTGTCTAATATTTATTAATTTTCAGATTGCATTGGGGGTACCCGTCAATATAGAAAGAATTAATTTGGCAGTTGGCACGAGACAGAGAGCTAACAATGCCCCTTTACCGAGGTAATGAAAATACTATAATACTATTTATATAGCCAGTAATGTTCTTGTTATTTCATTAGTATTTTTTGTAATGTTTTTAAACAAACAATAGGATACATTGGTGATTGGAATAAAAATTAGGCAAACACACACATTAATAAATCACATACAGGACCTGTTTAAATAAATGGTGTATATAAGGACTTCCGCAAAGTAACGCCTGATTTAATTCATTATTATAATATATTGCCTTTTCATCATACAAAATATTATTTCCAGGTACCTTTTGTCTCGAGCAGTCGCTGGATGTACGGCGGCTGATATGGTCACAGGTATACAGAAGGCTTCTGAAGGACTAGTCACGGCCAGATTTTTTCCTACGTATCCGGAAAGGGTTATGTCTTTATCTCATTGGCTGGCCGATTGGATATCATTGGGTAGGATATTTAATAAAAACTGTGTTTCAATCGATATGTGTATCGAGTTTGCACTTAAATTTTTTATTATTATTCCAGGCGCAGTGCCAATCCTAACACTAAACCTTCAAAAGGGTCACGAGGGATCAGGCGAGCTGCCTGACGCGTGGCACCACCAGATGGTGTGGGGCGTGAGTGCGCGCGGTGTATTCCTCAGTAACCCCGCTGAATGCGTCAGTGAAGCGGCGTTATGGCCACGCCTTGCCTCGCCGTCAGAGCTACTAGTGCGAGTTAGAGACGCCCTTGCACGATTCACACCGAGCACTGATCTAACACCGCTCGCGGCCGTGCCTCATCGCGCTTTTCGAGACCTCAATGTATTAGGTGAGCGTTTGAGGTTACCGTAAAAGCAAAATTTCACTTACGTTAAGGTAGTGTTATCAAAGGGCTGAATACATAGGTATATTATGTTTAAGTTTTAGCATATTGTTTGTTTACTTGTTTTTGGCTATTTACTTAAATGTTAAATTATTTATCTTAATATTTAAAATACATTAGATTTTAATGTACACATGATGAGCAGAGTTTCTTAAACCCTGTTCTAAGAGTACTCTGATTATAACTGGGACTGTAATTGTAGGTCAAGTAGTAAACGCGATCCGCGAGTGGCGTTCGACCGGGTGGTCGGAGTACGGGACGCGCACGCGGTACATCCGCATCCCCGCGGCATACCAGGCGGGCGTTACCGTCGCGGCGCTTACTGGCTCTGAGGCGCACCGCCGGCTCATGCACGCGCCGCTCCCGCCCGCACTGACGCCACACCCGCCCACCCTGACGACACACCCGCCCACACTGACGCCGCACCCGGCTACACTCGCGCCACAGCCCGCCGACAGTCGCGGCACGCGCCCCGCCTGAGGCACGACACTGGTGCTGCACATAGTCATGGTAACGTACTTCTCGTATTTTAAAAATCTTGATCAGGGTTCCTTTCGCTTAAGATACGCACCAAATATTTGTTTTATTTGCACCTATAATTTTTTTTAAATCTATCAATCCAATTATTTCAAATCTAAATATCATTATTTAAATAATTTTTTTCCTAGAAATATATTTAATTCAAACCTTTATTCTTAAGTTAGTTGTGTCTACTTAACAGTAACAAGTTATGAAAATGAAAAAAAATGTGAAATTTTACGACTTATTTGCGTTGCCTTCGAAATGGTTTTTAATATGCTTTTGGGTTGTACGTACGTAAGCGTGGGGTGCTTGTTATTTAAAATATCATAATCATTCTATATGACTATATATTAGAGGTTTAGTTATGAACCACAGTATAATGCGCTCCACGCTGTTTACTCTGAATTAAATTATTTTGTTAAAAACTAAAGTTTGGTTTTCTCCCCCTGTAACATGAACTCTTCATAACTTAGAATTATTTTCTAAGTTTTTAATTGTACAAGAAATAAAAGCGGATTTTTTTAGTTTTTTTAACTATTATTTTTTATGAACCTAGTTGTAGATATTGCTGCTCAAGAAAATTACCTCTAAATATTTTGTGATTAGTTCAACCATCCAAGGATAATTATGATTATTGATTATTATCATTGATACGGTAAGACTGGACTATCTTAATCAAAGAGACCCAATCCTTAAAATATGCCTTTTGATATTATGGAACAGAAATGTAACATTAAAGTAGATCTCTATATTTTTCTAGTATTTATATTTTTGGCCAATGTTGCTCGTATAACTACATTTTTGATGGAATAAATTATTAATAAAATTGTAATGTAGACTTCTCCATACACATGTGTAACTCTTGTGTGTGTTTTTAGTGTCAGTAGTTTTCTAATCGCCGCTGTAGATGAGGTCCTGGTGATTACCGGATAGGGCAACTTGTTTGATTTGGCAACCTGTCATTTCATGGGACCTAATATTGGCTAAGCGTGGGTATATAAGTATGTAACTCTGACTACCTATTTGGGGGATATGGGTTTGACGTTATTCATTTATTATTTTCTAATTTTCCAGCAATAAAATATAGATATTTTTGAATTTTTTTCCTCTTAACCTTATTCCCTGTTATATCAGACGATATTAGGGTCGGCTACCGACTCTAAGGGATTTGACTAGGTTACCAGTTTTTATACAGAGCGATTGCCATCTGACCTTTGTAACCCAAAAGGGAAACTAGGCCCAAACCTAGATTATGCCAATTCAATTAATTCGGGTTTCCTTACGACGTTTTCCTCAGAAAATGTAAATAAGGTAGAAAAATTCATTGGTACATTGCGGGGTTCGAACTTGGAGTACCCTGATTGGAAAACCGAATTGCGTACCGCTAGGCTACTTTGGCTACGCATGTAATTTGATTACTTTTTAGTTAAATCATTTAGTTTAAATTTTCGAAGGATATTGTTATTAATATTATGTTTAATATTTTCCAGGTGAGTCGCAAATCTTCGGACATTAAAGAGAGAAACTCTTGAGTCGGTCATACGTATGTGTAATAAAAACTCAAACAGAAATAATACAAACAAAAGTACCACCGAAGAATTTAATCCTAGCTGATATTTATACAAATATAAACGTTTTAGAACAAATATAACATTAATGTACTGTCGTAAAGATATATCCACTGCGTTTTTATTTAAATTTTGAAAAATACTACAAACGTTCGGAATATGGACCAGACATGAGAATATTTAGTTTCGTAGTTGGGTTTTTTGTTAAAGTAATGACGTTAATGTTAGAAACTTACGTTAATATTAGACTGTTAAATGTCGCCGTTGTGTAATAATAATATATAATATCATAGTTAGCGCGTAGATGTGATGTCTGACTTTGACGCACAAGTTTTACAGCAACTTATTTTTATCTTAAAAACATAACCGTGCCTGAGATTGGATATGTGTCCGATATGGCGACGGACTATGGCAACATTAAAATGTGTATTTAGTTAATTCAGTGTCATGTTCCAGGTCGGAATTTGGGAGGGCTGGTAGAGTTGTATGTTAGGTCTAAAATTCTGGTTATAGGAAAGTGACTCTCCTATTGCATCTATTGTGTTTATTGACCACAGATACCTCTTACCATCAGGAGAGCTGCCCCCTTAGAACATACACTATCGTCTCGACGCGGTCGCGTCGTTTCGCGTGATTGGAAATGTCAAACTCAAAAAACCCAGTACAAATTTTTGACTTTGACATTTCTAATCG
>DVZL01005089.1:0-12331 GCA_018236625.1 Lasaia peninsularis
ACTGGACTTACGAGTCGTGGATATACTAGCACACCTCTGCCTACCTCTTCGGGGATAATAGGCGTGAAGGTACTTTAGTATATCTACTGGACTTACGAGTCGTGGATATACTAGCACATCTCTGCCTACCCCTTTGGGGATTTGTTTAGAAAAACATAGTATACAATTATAATAAGTTAAGTTAGTGGCTCTGTATAAAACCTCTATCGACTCCTAACCATATAGATTTCAAACATAGATTCCACCACATAGACATATCATAACAAAATAATATTTTGAGGATATAGTGGTGATATTAAGGATATTTGAATACGTAATATTAGGAATATCAAGATGTTTGTTCACAGAAAAACTGACAAAGTCGGATTTACGCCGTTTTTATGCGTATTTATAAAAACAGCAAAAAATCCCGTTTATTGATGGGAGCACCTTTTATATATTTACGTAATTATGATTTTAGTATTTTCAACTGTCTAGCTCAAGGTTCTTGAGATACAATCTGGTGATAGACAGACAGACGAACAGCGAGTTTTAGTAATAGGGTTTTTACGCTTGGGGTACGGAACCCAAAAAAGTTAAAGGCGTAACAGAAAGCGTATGCAACTCTATGTTAGTTTCCATGGACAAAACGACGTTATATTGTATACAACCTTCCTCATGAAATCGGAAAATAACTAAAAAAAGGATACTAAAATACTTAGATACTTATTTAAGCGAATAATATAGTAATACTATTTTACAGATTTTCAGTGCAAAAACTATGTAATACAAACATTATCATTACAATATTTTACTCAGACAGTAGAAAGTATAAATTTACATTAATAATATTGTAAGCTTTGGTAACAGAGTAAGGCTTGGGCAAGTAATATTACAATAAAATATTAATAGTGGCTAATTGTTTGTAACGAAATGTATTTTGCTATGAAGCATAATGAATGAAGCATAGTTCAAAAAGTTTACTTTCGTTTGAGATATAAAAACACTTGGATATTATTTTAGTTTTGGTCTTAACATCGCAAATATCTACTATTTAATTTTTCCTGCACAATTTGTGTTTTTATGTTACTTTTTTTTAATTCATAAAGTGATTTAAGAGGAAGGCTTATAAGAACATTATAGGTATAATATACCTACACGTCCAAAACTGGCACGTCAGTATTAGATTAGAATGTACGAGAGTCTACTCCTTCATGCACATCAAAATCTCTTCCTGAAAAAATTTACTTATACTAAAGTAAAAAAAGGTAAATTTTGTAAATATATATAACCAAAAATAAAAATACTAACACTTGCTCCTGTCGAAAATTGAACCCAAGCCTCATGAGTGTTCAGTGACGTTAACTTTGTAACCTCTAGACTAACAAGAATATTATTCAGAAATATAAAAGATTTATTTTTTCAGCCACAGATTATAATTAGATTTTAAGGATGCCAATTATTTGACTCGCAAAATTAACTTGGCACAATGCCTCCAGTCCCTTGCATTTAAAATAAAAAAAACAAAACCCCAAAATGGAAGCTGTTAAAATTGGATGTTTACTTCCATACGTCTTCGTTGCTTGAGTCAACCGATTCGGTTCCAGAATACTAATGAGTTAATCTGTTATATCAAGTTTTTGTAAAACAAAGGTACCGAAATCGACCAGTATAACGTGACCTGTCAACAACTAAATGAATAAAAGGAAACTACTTTAGTAAACTGGGGCTCTGTATATTTGGAAGCTACGTGTGGTCGTGCTTTTCTGTATTAAGTAGTGGAATTATGAAAAGGTTATGTTCTTTGAATACTAAAAACGTACTTCAGGCAGACTGCCTTAACAGATCTAAACGTTTAGGCGGTGCTTTTGAAAGCGGAAGGCTTTCGAGTCATATTATTCATATGATAATTTAGGTGTAAATGTATTTAGGACGAGTTTGTACGTGATTTAACCTCTTGAATAAAGTCATTAGTGCTAAGTGAAGTGAAAAAACAAGCGATGCAAATTTGAATAACTTAACCCGTTGCAACGTTGTGATAAATATTTAGGTATCGATAACGATATATCAATATCGATATAACTAAGAATTTATTACAGATAGTTTTTATTAATATTACAATATATTCGTGGAACAAATATAATAATATAGTAAAATAATATCTTTTTTTTACCTTATGCATATTTAATAATGAATCCCTTTTTATGTTTTAAAAGTAAAAAAAAATAAATTAAAATTTAATTTCTTAAAATACGTAAGTATATTTTTTACTAAAATAGACTTTGAGCTCTTAGTATGTTTAAATGCAGTAAAATTGCAAAAATCGACTCTCACTTCATTATGATGTCATCGAGATTTCGATTTAATAACTTTTTGTTTTTGTTCATATTTCAAAAAGTACTAAACCAATAGAATTCGTATGGAACTAACACTAAAGTAGTATATAATCTCAAAATAAGGATCATTAAAATCCGTTCGAAATTAATAGAAAATCGTGTAACAAATATATAAAAAAGTTCCAAAAATCATAGAGACGAATTGAAAACCTTGGACTCGGTCTACGAGAACTTGCGTCTACCAGGACATTCATTTAAGTTCTAACTATGTTTCCATTCGTCGAATAAAAAGCAAGGCACTTCATGCAAGCAATGCAACTGGCCCATCCCTTTAAATTCCGGCTTGAGTCACGTTTTAATAGTTTTTAAAGTGATGTTATATTCACGAATAAGCATTTTATTGAAAATGCGATAAGATATACAAAGCTATATATCTCTAATTGATGGACTCCATAAAAAGTCTTATCGTGGTAATGCCATGATCCGGCTCAAGATGGCTTTATTAAATATTGGCTGTTGGTCTTCGTTATTTCATTAATAAACAAGACTTTGAATAAAAGAGGTCCTCAATTCACCACGTGTATGTGTTTTTATTTGCTTTTATTATTTATTAAGCCTTTGTATCAAAATGTATTTTGATGATTCTTGTTTTATAAGATAGGGATTCCATATAAATTTTATGAAATTTGGCTTAGTACTTTGCAATATAAGTAAAACTAAATAAGTTAACTATTTAACAAGACATTATTATTAAGGCTTGTCGATTAAAAAATAGCCTACGAGCTATTCTCATGTATAAGCTATATTACTATAAAGTTTCAACCAAATTCCCCAAAACTTCATTCAACCAAATTTTTCCCCGTGTTGGTCCGGGCTCCGTTGTAGAATAAGCCAACTACCTTCCACCCAGGCAGCTCGTAGGAGGCGAGCACAGGGTCTATTGTCACTAACACCGTGACATTGTCTAGGTGGTAGAGTCTTGCAACGACTTGCACGGATTGGTACCACCGCCTTACCTATTCCTGCCACTCGTCTACTATTGTCGTGTTCTGGATCGGAGGGTAGGGTAGCCGGTGAACTTATTCACCCAAGAGGCTTTCCAACTCAGCCTCAGGTTGGCGACGCACCGTTTTCATCTTTGGTGTCTATAAAAGACGTGTATTTCTTACTATCAGGAAATCCGTCTGCATGTTTGCCTACCATTATCATAAAAAAATCAGTTCAGTAGTTTTATCGTGAAAATAACAAATATCCATACATCCTTATTCATAGAACTTCGTAATTTTAATATTAATAGGAAGTTGATGCAGGTTGTAGATGTACCTTGTTGTTGGGTCTTGACAAAATTAAGTATATTTTTTTAAATTCTGTAACTTCCAGAGACACAAAAAGTACTTCTTATTTTTTTTTAAATTTTTTATGTAATTTTAAATGATTTTGTTTGTTTTGTACATGTTTGTTTTATATGAGAAATAAATGATTTAATCTGATATTATGATATTTAAAGTTGTTTTTTTCTGCGTTTAGATTATTATGTTCAATACCAATATTAACAGTACATTGCCAACAAAGTCTCATAGGTTGCAATGTTAAACCGTACAGGTTTACTTTAGTGTTCAAATCGTAATTAACTTCAGCAGTAACATTAGATAAGGCAACCTTCTCGAGTGTTCGCAACTGGTTTAGCATTTAATCAAGGCAGTGTTTTATAGTAAACATATCAACGTGCTGATATGTTGATGACAATGATTTATAGACACTATTAGTATACCTGATTTAGGTATCTTTAATAGATACGTAAAACTTCACTAATAAACACTATGAAAACTAGATTAACTTCAATTAACTTAAATTCATTATCACGTCGTCTAAGTATTTTTTCAGAAATCGTTGAACCAACTGACGTTAAATTTACATGAGAACGCTTTTTAAAAACGTTTATTTAAATTGCAATGTATGTATGTCAGTATGAATCTTTGAATTCAATTTTGAAGTAGATATCTTCATCCGATTGAGCTGAAATTTTGTATTCACGATTAGTTTGGATGGTTAAAGTACGATAAGGATAAAAACTTTTATTGAATTTGTAATGTATGTATGTAAGTATGTACATGATATCGTTCTCAATCCAATATGGCAAACTAAACAAGATGGCGGAATAGTTATTTTTAAAGCACTTCTACAATATGGGTATTAAATGGAATGGATCTTTGAGATAAACTCGAAAAAAAACTTTTAAAAAAAAGTTTTTTTTGCTTTTAGTTTATTTATTTATCTGTATTGCCTTGTGTCAAATAAAAAAATCATTCGAAACTGGCGAAGAGTCACGCAATTAGCGTAACAAAGCTTTTTTAGGGTTCCGTACATACGGGTAAAAAACGGAACCCTATTACGAACATTCTATTACCGTCTGTCCGTCCGTCTATCTGTCTGTCACTCTGATTAAACGTGATTGTTACCGTTTTTATAGATAATAGTGATAGCTAGATAGTTGAAATTTTCACAGATGATTTATTTCTGTTTCCGCTACTATACAAAAATATATAAAAAACATCTAAAAACAGAATAAAAGAAATATAAAATTTTTATAACGTTTTTTTATATTCGTTTTTTTATATTCGTTATATAATTGATAAAATAAAAATAATGCTTCGGAACCCTTTGTGCGCGAGTCCGACTCGCACTTGATTTATTTGTTTCTTATTTGGATACGTGTTACAAAAATACAGTCGAAATGAGAACATCCTTCTTTTTGAAGTCGGTTAAAAACATGGCACAGTTAATTACATTATTTACGACTATGCCATAACATCGCTGGTTGTCATGCTTAACAGGATCAAAGCAATATATTTTACGACAATATAACCCTTATCTAAATAATAAAATTTACTTAATTTAATGTCTCAGTCAGATAAATAAACTATAAACATTTTATTCCTTCTTAATCGATATTATGTGACATATTCGATAGAGACACCGTTAAGTCCTTTTTGACCGACTTGAATAGGGGAGGTTTTCATTTCGTCTAATTTTTGTTTATTTGTAGCGCGAAAACTCAAGTCAAGACTCAATTTCAAACGGATTTTGATGATTACTGTTTTATAAAACAGATATTTACTTTATTTACTGTTAAGAAAGAAAACTATCGTACAAACATATGTTACGAATGCAGTGTTTTTTTATGGGATAAGACAGCGAACAGGCATAAGGGTCTCCTGATGGTAATGGAGACAATCGTGGCCCATAGACACCATTGATGTTGTAGGTGCACCGTCCGGATTTTAGACCTTATATGCAAGTCTACCGGCTACCCTACCCTCCGGTCCGGAACACGTCAACGTCATTATAGGGGCAGGAATAGGTAAAGCGGTGGATCCCTACCCGGCGAGTTGCTGCACAGCACTCTACCACCATTTAAATTTTGTTTCTTTTTTCACTCATAATAGAAAGCCAAGTCTACAGCAATTAGGTGAAGTTATTCTTTCAATCGAAACGAGATAAATGTCGTGTATTATTACAATTTACACTTTCCATCGTCGGCACTTGGTGGAATTCCATTGTATATGCACTTTTTCCTTTAAAACATCCACTTTTTTACTTTTCACATTGGCCCACTGCAACTGGTTTCAATTTTTACAGCATCATCAGATATTATAAGTAAAAATATTTTTAAAGACAATTTTCTTAAAGACATTTTTTCAAAGACAAAAATTTTATTTTAGTCTTGTGTTAATGAGAGACAAAGAAATAACTAAATTTAATATTGGACCTTATTATCTTTCAGCCGACGACGAACAGTTTGAAAAAAAACAGATCTAAGATATACGAAAGAAAAATATACGTAAGGTAGAAAGAATATTTTAATTTTTAAACCTTATTAAAAAGTTACAAAGGTAACGTTTTGTGAAAATATTTAAAAGCGGAAATCCCACACAAGCTCATCGTCTTTAATAAACAATGAGTTCGCTTACTCATCCAGTACAATTACACCTAATGAATTGTCTAATTTCATATAACTCGCAATCAACATAAGGATATGGTTAAATAAAGCGCGGATTTTGAATAATAATAAATATACTCGTAATATTTTTTGTTTTATCAGGGTAAATTACTATTAATTTATAATATTAGATTACTAGCTTTCTCTTTTCTCTTGAATTATTTTATCTAACATAGATAGCTTTCAAAGACAAAATATTTTCAGACTTATAATATCTACTGATTGTTTGAAAAAATACCCACTTTTTAATGTAGTCGGTAAATAAGTAGAATATCTTACTGTATTTTTTTTTCTAAATTTGTTTAGTAGTTATTTCGTAAAAGAGTAGCAAACTTTGATATATACATTGATACATACATCTATCCAAACTTGCGAATTTTCGTGTTCATAACATTAGTAGGATTATCGTTAGGAAACAGCCATTTCGTTTAAAAGACTGCATTTAACTGGTTACTGTGTCATCTGTGCCAACTATGGTTCATGGTCCAGGGGGTGATGACGGAACACGGCATTCTTAATGCGAACATACGGTACAATTATGGGATGAAATTTCACTTCAAGTAAGTTTGATTGATTATTTACACATAAGTATTGCTTGGGTGTAAAAACGACTTAACCACAGTGGAATCAATTGAATGAGAGAAGTAAAATTTTACCTATGTCAAATTGTGTTAGCTGGAAATACGTCAACGTCAACTTGTATCAAGTTTGTTAAAAAAATACACAAAAAAGGGAAGTTAAACATCTCACCGCTTCACTTATGAAACCGCTCCCTCTTATGAAATCGCTCTCAGTGTGTTCAACGGCTTTACTCTTAAAACACTTGACACCGCTTGACACACAATCATGTGAATGGCTGTCAATACTATTGAATAACACTAAGAATTGCAACGTATTGTTCTCTGATGTATACCGACTTATCATTACGAATGGTATTCATAGTTTAAGTGTTATTGTTACCACCTTTAAATTGAAGTTGGCAAATATTTTCAATACCAAGGGAAGATTCATGGATTTTAGTCAGTTTATTGTACATAATATTGTTATTTCTAAATAAAATAACGACAAAATAATTTCCTTAATAACGGTATAAGAAAAAACAAACCGCAATCTGACAATGGTAAGCATTGACTTACTTATAAGCTGCTGCTACACAGCACTCTACCACTTGAACTAATTAGAAGACTTGTTAATGTAAAGTACAGCAACTCGTCTGAGATAGGATTTACCGTCTTTTTTTGCTGCCATAGCGACGTTTTCTTGTTTCGAACAGAAGAGTAGTGCAGTTGATGGATTTGGAAAGTAGACCAAATACATCGGAGGATATCGACGCACCTTAAACATGTGTGGTGTCCATAGGTCACTGCTGTCTCTAAACATCAGGAGGGTAACTCTAGTTAGGTTACAATAGGCGATGGAGTCGTTACATCCGAACATCAAAGAAAGCTAAAATACTTTAGTTATTTGTTTCCTATCTAAATTACACCGGTGCGAAGCTGGGCGGATGGTTATTAGGCTATTGCAATAAATATGAAAAGTCAATTTAATATTACAGCAACAAATGTACGGACAACACGGTAATGCCTGTGGTTGTACGGAATCAATTGGTCGGTGTAATGAAGACATTAAAGTCGGCCCGCGATGTCTATCTGTCTGGAGATAATCGAAGCTACGTCACGACGTGATGTACCGTCTGCATACTAATTGTTCATTTTTTGCTCAAAAATCAAATAAATTGTTTACATATATTAAAAGTATTTACATTATATTCTTATTTAATACACATGCATATAATATTGGAATAGTATATAACATCCCCAGGGTAGTAACATCTGAGAAGTCTCAGGGTTATTGGCCGAGATAAAGTCAAGACAAATGAAGTTTGGATCAGAGACTTCACTGCCTAGGACATGTATTATGTTATTCTGCTCAATGAAACTGGAAAACTATAGTTTTATAAGTGCAGTGCTAATATGTAGCTGGGGGTAAAAAGAAAAAAAGTGGTTTTACTAAATAGTTTAAACTTGCAAAGAAGCGAGGTTAACCTGAATTAAGTGTAAAATTCTTTGTGTAAAAATACATTGTTATATTTTATATTGAGAGTAATATTCAACTACCTACTATACAATACTGTAAAATTGTCGGATAAAATATTTAAAATTTAAAAAGGATAGATGTTAAAACTTTTCATGAAAAATTAATTAAGTCTCTAATTTTGTAAAAGTTGTATGTTATATACAAAAACCTAAATTTATGCGGAATTTACCAACACAATATCATTTTTTACTTATCAATATTAATAGGTAAAGTTTAAATGTTAATGACATGTTTTGGTAATAGTTTTTAAAAAAACTATACACAACATGATGTTGTAGGTGCGTTACTGTCTGTAAGCGGGCTGTTAGATCGTATGTGCAAGTCTACCGACTACCTTAATCTGCGGACCGGAATACGACAACTCATGACATAGGCAGAGGCATAAATAGGTCGGGTGGTGGTGGATCCCTATTCCGGGCGAGTTGCTGCACAGCTACTTTACCACCAGAGGTCATGTTGGAAGTGACCCAGTTAACCCTCTGCTCGCTTCTTACGACCTATCTGGTAGGAAGGCAGATGATCTATTCTACACAGGAGACCCGATCGAACACGGTAAAAATTTGATTTTGATATCCTTTTATATATTATTTTTGTGTGTTTTGATATTATTCTTTTAAAAATTATCAATGTATTGTATCAGTAAAAATATTTTTATGCTGACAGTACACCAATGTTTATATCAGATTCGGTTATACCGTACTTCATTCGGGCTCAACCCTTGGCTTATTAGAATTCGACACAAAGTTAAGGAGACCACTTGTTTATCTCCCGTTTAAGCTGGATTTATTTTACGCTACATTCAGGATCTTTTAATTGTTTAACTATCTACCTAATTCCTGTTCATCTTGATAGGGCTTGACGTCGTGATAGAGAGGGCTTCCCGGTGATAGAGAAGGCGGGTCCCTACAAGAGGGATTAAAGCCAGGATGGAAATGATATTGTATAAACTATAAGGGAAGTGCTTAAGTCAAAAAATTAAAACAATAGCATATTTGTCTTACCTTACATTTCAATATCTCCACCGTTCCTAAATCGTACGATGCCCCGCACCGGAAGCTTAAGACTTAGGATTTGCTTCAAGCGACTGCTTGCGCACGCGCAGACTGTTTTACCTTAGAGACAGTGATAATTAGGTTTTAGTCCTGGAACGGACAGTGGATTCGGACGTTCTAGATTACGTAGACAAGTCGTAGTACAATAAACAATTATTTATTTTTATTATCAGGTAATAACAAAGAGTAATTATTATAATTGAGTTTTATTTTTAAAATCCTGTGTGTAATTTTTTTCATGTCGTTCAAGAAGTGTACAAGTCTAAAAGAGAAGGCAAAAAAGCAACTGCTTCATTTTATTAATATTTCAAACACAGAGTTCTAAAATAGAAAGCAAGATAGCGTATTGCAATGGATTTTAACCCAAAAATTCTGATTCTCTAAGATCTTGACTCTTGACACTTAACTAAACCTGTCAGTAGTATACATTTATATGTAGGTACATGTATCTTGATTCAAATTTAGCCGAGCATGTAAATCTATAAAACTCCCTAACAACAACGTACCACATGGTAAGTGACATGTGAAAATTTTCGAACAAAGCAAAAATCAAGCTTATACTGACAGTGTAACTTTTATGCGGGTACTTCACATTGTATGATGCAAAATATTTCACGCTATTATAGTCTGTAAATTGTTAGCTAAAGTGCCAAAATGGCTCGTCAAATTTTGTATGCCTATCCGCATGTATACATTTATTGTACTACATACCGAGACTACATAAAATGATATGATGACAAGTAACAAGTGTAATAGGGTTGCCAATGCTTTTGGCATCGTTAAAGACGATCTTGTCCAAAATAATAAATTAGATTCTTCAATTTGAAAAATAATACATTAAGGTTAAGGTTAAGTGTAAGTAAAATATTGTAATAAATTAAATAATTTTATTTACAATCAAAACTTCCACTTTCAGGGTTTCTTACCTAAATGGTAAATACGGAAGCTTATTACTAAAACTCCGCTGTTCGTCTGTCTGCCTGTCGGTCATCAGACTGTATCTCATAAACCGTCAGTTAAAATTTTCACAGATGATAATTTCTGTTGCCAGCATAACAGAAAATACATAAAAAAACGTATATAAAGGGTACTTTCGTACTACAAATTGATTTTTTGTCATTTTTATAGGTAAACAGATGTGCCCGCGACTTCGTCCGCGTTTTTATTTCATTTTATATATCTTAAAAGTAGCCTAAGCAGTTCGCTACTACATCTCCTGTCTAACAGTAAAAGTCCCATCAAAATCGGCCCAGCCTTTTCCGAGATTTTCCGAGGTACCAACAGAAAGACAAACAGACAAAAATTCTAAAACATACTATTTTGGTATATATAAGGTATAAATACCAAAATAGTATGTTTTAGAATTTTTGTAGTATTGTGTACACTAACATACATAATATTAGTTAAAAGCGGTTATTTTAATATTACATACAGGCGCTCCAATTTTATTTATTTGTGTAGATGGTACAGTGTGTGAATGCTACTCGCACTTGGCCGCTTTTTTATATTTTTTGTTGTGATATATCCAACTAGTTTTATAATATATCCAACTAGTGTCTCTAATTATAATAGTATATTTAAAAAATCATACATAACTTCAACCTGCAATGTTTGGTGTAATAATACAAAAAACTACTATAACTTCATACATATAGTACTGTAACAGTACATAATATATATCAATAATAATGTGACTAATGACGTGTATAATAATCTAAGGCCTTAGGCCAAGTAACAAAACTTTACTTAGGTTAGCTGATAAATAGCTTGTCTTCCAGCCACGTCAATATACAAAATAATAATAATTTTGCACATTGTACCTATTTACCAAAGTGTGGCAACCCTAGCTATCGTAGAACAATGTAAGTGTTGTTGAAGGTTTTGAAGTCTCATTCGTCTGTTGTTCCGTTTGAATGACAGGGAACTTTGGCATTGGTTTTGGAAGTTCGTTAATCGTTCGACCAACGGGCTTTGTGCTGCCATCAAGACAAAAGGCCGCTGCACTTACGTGTGGTCATTTTTATATGTACACTAGCTTTCCCGCGGGTTTGCCAATTTAAAAATAGCAAACGCAAACTTAAAAGCAAAATTTCTTGGTTTTATCTTTGACGATGATGAACTTCAGTATTATAAAGTGTTATACACCTTATTTTGCAATAATAGGTAGGTACTACATGTCTTTCTTAAGGTCAACTCTATCTCTATACCAAATTACATACAATGAAATCGGCGTAATGGTGTAAAAGTGCTCGCCTCTTTAAAGATAGCTAGCAAGGAGGCAGATAGTCTATTTTAAAAGACCAAAACCGATACGGAGAAATGTTTCTATTTTTTAAGGCATAAGACAGCGAAAAGGCACCTGATGGTAAGAGACAACCGTGGCCTGCCATAGATGTTGTAGGTACATCGCTATCTCGTAGTCGATCTGTTAGATCATAAGTGTATACGATAATGACGATAATGTCATTATGGCGACAGGAATAGTTAGGGTGGTGGATCCCTACCCGGTCGTGTTGCTGCACATAGTAGACCAGTAGTCATGTTAAAATTGACCCAGTTAACCCCCTGCTCACTTTTTTCGACCTGCCTAGTAGGGAGATAGATGGTTTATTCTACACAACCCGGATTCTGATATCCTTTTATATATTATTATGTTAGTGTGTTTTGTGTATTCTTCGTAGGAGGCCGTCACCAACACAGAGTGAACAGGTAACAAACAAAACTAAATTGATTTATAAACGAGCTCTAGTTAATAAATAGTTAATAGTCGTGACTCCTCCTTTATCACGAGGGTGAAGTCGTGATCGTCATCGCTGATCCGACTGCGCACGATGTCCCGAATAGGGCTGTGGTTGTTGTGTGAAACA